>CM042405.1:35056654-35196654 GCA_023634145.1 Thymallus thymallus
TATGTTTCCTCTTACAGAGCCACATGCGGACGGTCTTCTGAATCTTAATAAGGGCAGAGGCACGATACTTCATCTTCTCCTTCACTGTGGGGGGGCAGAGATAGAGCGAGAGAAAGAGAGAGAGAGAAAGTGAGTAAGAAAACGGAGACAAATCAATCCTAAAATCCAGTCAGCATAGTATTGGGCCTATTCACACAAACAGAGATATACAGTGGGGAGAACAAGTATTTGATACACTGCCGATTTTGCAGGTTTTCCCACTTACAAAGCATGTAGAAGTCTGTAATTTTTATCATAGGTACTCTTCAACTGTGAGTGACGGAATCTAAAACAAAAATCCAGAAAATCACATTGTATGATTTTTAAGTAATTAATTTGCATTTTATTGCATGACATAAGTATTTGATACATCAGAAAAGCAGAACTTAATATTTGGTACAGAAACCTTTGTTTGCAATTACAGAGATCATACGTTTCCTGTAGTTCTTGACCAGGTTTGCACACACTGCAGCAGGGATTTTGGCCCACTCCTCCATACAGATCCTTCAGGTTTCGTGGCTGTCGCTGGGCAATACGGACTTTCAGCTCCCTCCAAAGATTTTCTATTGGGTTCAGGTCTGGAGACTGGCTAGGCCACTCCAGGACCTTGAGATGCTTCTTACGGAGCCACTCCTTAGTTTCCCTGGCTGTGTGTTTCGGGTCGTTGTCATGCTGGAAGACCCAGCCACGAACCATCTTCAATGCTCTTACTGAGGGAAGGAGGTTGTTGGCCAAGATCTCGCAATACATGGCCCCATCCATCCTCCCCTCAATAGGGTGCAGTCGTCCTGTCCCCTTTGCAGAAAAGCATCCCCAAAGAATGATGTTTCCACCTCCATGCTTCACGGTTGGGATGGTGTTCTTGGGGTTGTACTCATCCTTCTTCTTCCTCCAAACACGGCGAGTGGAGTTTAGACCAAAAAGCTCTATTTTTGTCTCATCAGACGACATGACCTTCTCCCATTCCTCCTCTGGATCATCCAGATGGTCATTGGCAAACTTCAGACGGGCCTGGACATGCGCTGGCTTGAGCAGGTGGACCTTGCGTGCGCTGCAGGATTTTAATCCATGACGGCGTAGTGTGTTACTAATGGTTTTCTTTGAGACTGTGGTCCCAGCTCTCTTCAGGTCATTGACCAGGTCCTGCCGTGTAGTTCTGGGCTGATCCCTCACCTTCCTCATGATCATTAAGGTGAGATCTTACATCGTACCCCAGACCGAGGGAGATTGACCGTCATCTTGAACTTCTTCCATTTTCTAATAATTGCGGCAACAGTTGTTGCCTTCTCACCAAGCTGCTTGCCTATTGTCCTGTAGCCCATCCCAGCCTTGTGCAGGTCTACAATTTTATCCCTGATGTCCTTACACAGCTCTCTGGCCTTGGCCATTGTGGAGAGGTTGGAGTCTATTTGATTGAGTGTGTGGACAGGTGTCTTTTATACAGGTAACGAGTTCAAACAGGTGCAGTTAATACAGGTAATGAGTGGAGAACAGGAGGGCTTCTTAAAGAAAAACTAACAGGTCTGTGAGAGCCGGAATTCTTACTGGTTGGTAGGTGATCAAATACTTATGTCATGCAATAAAATACAAATTAATTATTTAAAAACCATACAATGTGATTTTCTGGATTTTTGTTTTAGATTCTGTCTCTCACAGTTGAAGTGTACCTATGATAAAAATTACAGACCTCTACATGCTTTGTAAGTAGGAAAACCTGCAAAATCGGCAGTGTATCAAATACTTGTTCTCCCCACTGTAGCTACACACACTATGATCTGTTGACTGAACTTACAGGGATATTAGGTTGGAGTTTTTTGAAAGAAAATAAATGGAAGTGTAGCCAGCCGTACCTGTGCATATAGCCTCAGATATTAGATATCCTGACTCCTTTTAGAAATCCAGAAATCCTTTTAAACTTTGTTGTAAGGCTGTCTAGTGACTAACGCTGTAAATTAGCTCACGCTAAAGCATGATGGTGTAATGCAACTGACTCTTAATGATGATTCAACGCGTCAATGTTTTAATTGTATCTGTCCCTAACAACTAAACACATTTTTATTGTTAACTAGGAGAAGTGGTACTGTTCTACAGTATGCTGTCCAGCTCAGTGTGATCATGAGTCAGGGGGGTTGACGTACGTTTGATGACGGAAAGGGCGCACCACTGGACCTTTTTCCAGCGGCTGACGACCAGCCACTGGTTGACCTTCTTCACCAGCTCTGCCAGGTGGTCTGGGTCCGACTTCATGATCTGGTCAAACTCTGCAAACTGACCCAGAAACAAGACATCAACAGAATCACTCAAGGTCATTTGGGCCTATGTACATCAAGCTCAGAGCTTTTCCCAAGCTCGGTCCTAATGTGGGCACATGTTGTTTTTCTCCCCCATGAAAATTAGTTGATTTTCTGAATCGTGCACCTATTAGGGTCCCCAGGACCGAGCTTAGGAAAAACTGCTACAGAGTATTAATAAAGACAGCCGACAGCAGTGCTTACCTTCCCAGGACGGAAGAACACTCTGGTCAACCCAAACTTATAGTCATTCTCATTCAGCCCCAGTGCTTTGAACAAAGCCTGCAGAGAAGCAAGAACCAAAACCATCAGTCGACGTCTCTTAAATGTATAAACATCTGAGTAATGCAAGGTTACACGTGAAATTAAAATGCTGTGTTTGGGAAAGCCAACCACCTTGCAGAAGAGCCTGGGGTCCAGTCGTGTGAGCTTGTCAGGCATGTATTGCTTGTACATGTTGTAGAGCTCATGGAAGGGGGCTCGGGAGGGGAAGCCGCCCTGCATTAGGTCCAGCACTGACACCATGCCTAGTGAGGAAAGGGGAGAGAATCATTTTTTGAGGGGGGGCTTGACAAGGAATCAAAACCTAAAAGAGGTTTGTGTTCGTACTAATCTTTATAACTGATAATTATTTTTTATTTTTTTGTTACAATGTATTTGTGTTAATGATTTTGAGAGTATGTTCTTACTCTCCTACACAATACCTGAACACTGCAGCTGAGACAGAATCTGGGCTCCTTCAAACTGGTGGCTCACCATCTTTAAGTTGGGTTTCACACAGCGAATGAAGCTGGAGCCCTTTGAAAGACAGGTAAATCATATCCATTACATATCCACCGATCACAGCCAATCTGAGGCCAGTTCCTGACTACCAGACATCAGGTATGGCACAGATACTCACAGTGCTGCGAAGCTTCTCCAGCAGTAGGTTCAACTGGGTCTGTGAAGGCAGGAAGAGAAAAAGCTTCCTTAATACTTAGTCTAAGTCTCAGCGCACTGCACAAAAAGGGGGTAAGGAACACTTACAAACAAATTGGGATTATATTTGACATTTCACATTCACAACTGAAAAGAAAAGTAATCATTATAATGTTCCAAAAGACAGTAAAACATGCTCCCATGTGAATAGTTGAGGGATAACAGCACACGGAAAGACAAAGGAAAACCATGCATGACCTCAAAATGGTTTGCTTTCAACAGTCCTAAATTAAATGTGGACTGAAACTGTGCCAAGTAGATACTTTTTGGGATGTATTCCAGAAAAAGTGAACGATAACTGAATAAACGCTTCTTTCACTGCTCATTGTATCTTTTAAACATATTAGAATAAAAATAAAAAAAAACCTTCCTCACAGCATTGCAATATATTGCCTCACATTGCCCAACTTTTCTCATTATTTTATTAAAGCAAGTGTCATTAAACTGAAAAGATCTATTTTTTTTCTGCAACGCTACACTCGGATCATTGTGTATACGTGTTCATCTTATCTTAGGAACTAGTGATAAAATCATCAACTCAACATCACGGCACAGAAAGACCATAGACAAAGACAGGTGGAGCGGGAATATGACAGGAAGACAGTGACGGGTTCATCTGCTGATACAGTACGGTGTTGTTGAAACAATATACAGTGAGACAAGTTACCTTCTGTCCCTGGCTGACTCTATGCTTCTTTGTGACCCACTTTAGCCTTGCTGCTACTTTCTATGTCTGACTTATTCCCCCCTCCCCCCCTCTCTAGCTGACTTCATCCACAAAGGAAGGATTTCTTGTGAAAGGAGGAAGGAGACTGGAAGAGGACAGAGGAAAGGAGGGATGGAAGACAAGAGGGAGGGAGGGTAGAGGCGTTAGAAGTTCAAAGGTCAAAGTTGGAAAAACATCTGAAAAAAGCAATACACTACAAACTAAACGCACTATTCACTTCAACAGTGAAAGCAGAATGTGAAACTATCAAACACTAAGAATTTTAGGTTTACACAAACGAATAAGAACTTGCGGTGTGTTTTTCCTTCAAAGTGTCAGTGTCATCTCAGAGCCAGGTGCTGCTACAGTCTCCTTCCTCACCTTGAATTTGTTGCCCACACTGATGAAGCGGAGTTTGCCAGCCTTCTGCTTGGAGTCCTTGCTGTTGTTGGAGTTCTCAAAAAGCTCTCGCACAAACTTGTCCTTGGACTCACACACCAGGCTCTCCAAAGACATGTGGAGGGCATCATTATTCTTCTCTACAAACTGGGTCTGCAAACGCATGAAAAATACATAAACAGACTGCCGTGTGTGCTAACAAGTAGTGATGGGGGGGAAAAAATCAATAGTTGCATATCGCAATATTATTTTAGATGATATTATAAAGACGCAGTACTTTTTTTGGTAGTGGTAGTTAGTGCTAGTCGGCTGTACTTTTTCATCCTATAGCTTGTTCTCCATACAACTACTGACCAAAACAACTGACCACAATCAAACAACTTCTTACCACACAACTACTAACCACAACCACTGACCACACATCTACCTACCACAACCACACAACTACTGACCACAACCACATATCTTCTGACCACAACTTCTAACCCCTCATCTACTGAACAACCACAAAACTACTGACCACAACAACAACTTATGACCACAACCACACAACTTCTGACCACTCATCTACTGAACAAAACCACACAACTTATGACCCCAACCAAACAACTACTGACCACACAACTTCTGACCACAATCACACAACTTCTGACCACACATCTACTTACCACAACCACACAACTTCTGACCACAAAACTAGACTGCACAACCACTGACCACTCATCTACTGACCACACCCCACAACTACCGACCAAACACACAACCAAAAACTTATGGACCACAACCACACAACTACTGACCACTCATCTACTGACCACACCCCACAACTACCGACCAAACACACAACCAAAAACTTATGACCACAACCACACAACTACTGACCACTCATCTACTGAACCACAACCACACAACTACTGACCACTCATCTACTGAACCACAACCACACCACGGCTGACCACAACCACACAACTACTGACCACAACTTCTGAACACACAACTTCTGACCACACAACTACACAACTTTTGACCACTCATCTACTGACCACAACACAACTGCTGACCACAACCACATCTAGTGACCACAACCACACCACTTCTGACCACAAAACTACTGAACCACACAACTACTGACCACAATCACAACAACTACTAACCATAACCAAACAACTTCTGACACCACAACCACACAATTACTGAGCACTCATCTACTTGCCAGAACCAATTGAGCATGTTTGGGATGCCCAATATCCAGCAACTTCGCACAGCCATTGAGGAGTGGGACAACATTTCACAGGCTGCAATCAACAGCCTGATGAACTCTACGCGCTGCATGAGGCAAATAGTTGTCACACCAGATACTGACTGGTTTTCTGATCCACACCCAGGTATATGTAACTAACAGATGTATATCTGTACTCCCAGTCATGTTAAATCCATAAATTAGGGCCTAATGAACTTATTTAAATTGACTGATTTCCGTATATGAACTGTAACTCAGTAATTCGTTGAAATTGTTGCATGTTGTGTTTATGTGTAGTTGTTTTTATTAAAACACATAGGGTGTCCTCAGAAAGTATTTACATCCCTTCCTTTTTCCACATTATGCTGTGTTACAAAGTGGGATCAAACTGTATTTCATTGTCATTTTTTTGTCAACGATCTATAAATAACTCTATGGTATGCAAGAGGAACTGATGATGCACTACCCAATTTACATAATGCATTCTATTGTTACATGTTTCAAGAGTAAATTTAACACCAGACCACAGTACCTCAACACCAGACAGACAATAAATGGTATTGTCTACAATAAATAAATTGTCTATAAATGGAGAAAGTTCAGCACTGTTGCTACTCTCCCTAGAAGTGGCCGTCCTGCAAAGATGACTGCAAGAGCACAGTGCAGAATGTTCAATGAGGTTAAGAAGAATCCTAGAGTATCAGCTAAAGACTTACAGAAATCTCCAGAACATACTAACATCTCTGTTGACGAGTCTACGATACATAAAACACTAAACAAGAATGTTTACACCACAGAAGAAACCACTGCTGACCAAAAAGTGCTGCACGTCTGAAGTTTGCAAAAGACCACCTGGATGTTCCACAGCGCTACTGGCAAAATATTACGTGGACAGACGAAACTAAAGTTGAGTTGTTTGGAAGGAACACACAACACTGTGTGTGGGGAAAAAAAAAGCACAGCACACCAACATCAAAACCTCATCCCAACTGTAAAGTATGGTGGAGGGAGCATCATGGTTTGGGGCTGTTTTGCTGCCTCAGGGCATGGACAGCTTGCAATCAGACGGAAAAATACATTCCCAGTTTATCAAGACATTTTGCAGGAGAATGAAAGGCTATCTGTCCACCAATTGAAGCTCAACAGAAGTTGGGTGATGCAACAGGACAACGACCCAAAACACAGAAGTAAATCAACAACAGAATTGCTTCCACAGAAGAAAATACACCTTCTGGAGTGGCCCAGTCAGAGTCCTGACCTCATCCCGATTGAGATGCTGTGGCATGACCTCAAGAGAGCGGTTCACACCAGACATCCCAAGAATATTGCTGAACTGAGACAGTTTTGTAAAGAGGAATGGTCCAAAATTCCTCCTGACCGTTTTGTTTGTTTGAGGTTATTTCTGCCAAAGGAGGGTCAACCAGTTGTAAAATACAAGGGTTCCCTGCAATGTGAACGTTCGCATGTTCATAAAGACATGAAAACATATAATTCTCTGAGTTATTAGTTTAAGCAGACTATGTTTGTCTATTGTTGTGACTTACATGAAGATCAGATCAAATGTTTTGACATATTTATGCAAAAATCAAGGTAATTCCAAAGGGTTCACATACTTTTTCTTGCCATGGTAATAACTTTGTATAGTCTGACATGTTACACAATCATACAAGGTTAAACAACAAGCAATCACAAGCGCAAATCAAAATAGAATCGATGTGTGTGATGGTTACCGTCTCGTAGCATACAGCTCCGGCAAAGTGTCTGACGATGAAGCCTTCATCATCTCTGACGTTCCTGTGGACAGCCAGCTTAGACTTCCTAGGGACCTGAGAGACGGCAGCGACATATTAGATAGATGTATGTAACGTGTGTGTCTGTCTTTCTTTCTGTCTGTCTGTTGTGTAAGATAGACTGGGCTGTTGTGGTGATGGCAAAATACTTCTTTCTATAACACCCTCGTCATTTTGCATGATCTGTGGACACTAATAGGATACTCACCTAGTGGTAGTATCACACCGAATGCAATTATGATTACTATTATGTGACCATACACAACTGAGAATATTCCTGATTTCCATATGAAAGTGATGATTAATATCCCCTAAAAACCAGCTGCAGCCATACCAGTCTAATCTGTTGGTCTGAATTCATATCAATGCTGCATTTCAAAACAGGATTTTACGCCTGTCAAGCTTACAGAAAGCGGGACAAAAGTTCCCTAAGAAAGGGACTGGGGCTGCTGGTTCACAATAGCTCTAATGTTTCACTTAGACAAAGTACCAGCATGTCCATTACAATACCATTGTGACCCCTTGGCATGAAAGTGTGGTGAGAGTTCACTAAACGTTGATCTAAAGTCAGTTTAGCATTTTTCAACATGGATGGTTCAAGTTAGGATCCAGGGTGGGTAAGCTGCTCCCAGATATGGGCCTGCAGGCAACTTCCACCCAAAGCTCTCACCGTCAGCCTAAAGTGGTCTTTGTGCTGGCTGTGGATGGTGTTGGCAAAGTGTTGGTCGCTGGGCTGTGGTAGACGGTTCTCTTCATCCAGAATGTCCAGGATGCCCACTAGTTTGGCTTCCACCAGGTCTATGAGGATAAATGAATGCATTATTACAGATGTAGTAAATTAAAGTCAAATTATTAAGATACGAATAAGATAAGTACTTTATTGATCTGCAAGGGGGAAAATTGTCCAGTGCTACTAATGTCGTAAAGCGGTCTGTGTTTTGAAAGTTTTCTCAATGTCACGATCAAATTATATTCTAACATATTCCAGAGAGGAGCAGTCAACTGTCAGAATGTCTGGAAATATGCAATCGGCGTCTCAATGTTCCCTTTCCCGGAACATTGACATTGATAACCTTTGTAACTTCCTACTGTGCGCCGTGTCTGAGGCTTCGGGTGTTAAAATTGGAGGCACAATGCCTTATATATCCGGACGCTCGTCATAATCTATCCTAGTGAATTATTCATACAGGACATTCTGTTTGGAATAACATCTGACGGAGGCACACCAATACATTTGCATGAATAGGCACCTGGGCATAAATTGGGGGGAGATTGATGAGCGAATTAATGGGACAGCCAGACAGTAATTTGCAAGTTTTATAAACGTTATTCATGGCTGCCAGTTAACCTGGCACCTGACTAATCAAAACCCTGTTTGATATACAAATCGAAAATGGATCACATTGCCACCTACGGGACATTTGATCCTATTCAATGGAGGTTGGGGTTGTGAAAACACAGGCAGATGAGAACAAAAGATCACTGACAATCACAAATGCTCATTACACAATGGCAACTTCCTGGTTTAATGAGGAGCCTTCAATTTGTGGCCCCTCTTCGCCACTAATAAGGCAGTTCTCTGTTTTGTTTTTCCAGGTTTATGATTTTTTCCCCTAGTTTTTTCAGGTTTTTGCTCTTAAACTTTTTATAGATAAACAACTAAATGGAATGTTCTAAGTCCAAAACAATGTCTAAACCACATCAGGAAAACACTTAAGGTCTGGGAAAAATCTAAGAAGTTGACATTTTTGGGTGTTTCTAAAATCTTTTTTTCCTTCTAAATCCAGTTCTTGCATTACGTTTGACATTGAAGCTTACAGTACAGGTGCAGTACGTACCGCATGGAGACTTTTGTTTTTACAGAGTGCTGTCACACATATTAAACCTGTAAAATAGTTAAGGAGCTGCTCTTGGGGAATTTGACTTTGCACCATGACAAGTTGATGAACAATGTGTGAACCAGGCTGGGAGAAATGTCCTGTTTCACTGGTCTGGCATCTAAATATACTGTAAGTGCAATATCTATTTTTGGCTTAAATAAACAAGACATGTCTAATAATAATAATAATATGGAGAAAGGTGACAATGGTTTGGCAGTGGCACCCACCTATGCAGTCCTGGTTGTCCACATAATTAACTTCATTGACTCCCAGCCCTTCCCTCTGATATAGCTCTTGCTCCTGCAAGACAAAGAGTGTTAAGTAAGTCAACACTAAAAGTACAAAAACGTTGTTCCTAACAACTTTTACCAGGTCAGATCTTTTTTCATCCTCCTAACGGTTAGTGTGCAATCTGATCCTAGATCTGTCAACAATCATGACTTAGTACAAACAAACCACTTTTCAAAATGGCATTTAAAAAATAAATAAATGTGTAAACATGCTTCTCTGGGTAATTTTAGGCCAACAAACACAAATGAAATACCTTGAAATTGTAATTTTGATCATTAATTGGTGACCTTGAAAATCAATGAATAAAACAGGAGCTCCGCCAGAAGAGAAACCCTGTCATCTCCACAGAGAGAAAGATTACCATTCTAATGAGTGTAAGTGTGGACTGACTCTTCCAGGGTGAGATCACACGGTGTGTGTGTGTGTGTGTGTGTGTGTGTGTGTGTGTGTGTTAGGTGTGTCACACACTCCTAGCTTGTTGACTGACATCCTCCTGAGTCCTCAGTGTTACACACTTTTTCGATACACCCTCCAAAAAAGGTCACAATTATGTTTAAATTGCTAGGCTTCTTAAGAAAAAGGTATTCGAAACAAGCTATTACATACATTTCATTATTAAATCAGGTTAATACTAATAAATGAAGAAATGCCGGGTTGAAGAGGACACGTCACAGTTTGTATTGACAACATTAAGAGAGTCCAATATACAGTTGAAGTGGGAAGTTTACATACACCTTAGCAAAATACATTTCAACTCAGTTTTTCACAATTCCTGACAGATAATCCTAGTAAAAATTCCCTGTTTTAGGTCAGTTAGGATCACCACTTTGTTTTAAGAATGTGAAATGTCAGAATAATAGTAGAGAGAATTATTTCTTTCAGCTTTTATTTCTTTCATCATATTCCCAGTGGGTCAGAAGTTTCCATACACTCAATTAGTATTTGGTAGCATTGCCTTTAAATTGTTTAACTTGGGTCAAACGTTTCAGGTAGCCTTCCAAAAGCTTCCCACAACAAGTTGGGTGAATTTTGGCCCATTCCTCCTGACAGAACTGGTCTAACTGAGTCAGGTTTGTAGGCCTCCTTTCTCGCACACGCCTTTTCAGTTCTGGCCACACATTTTTTATAGGATTGAGGTCAGGGCTTTGTGATGGCCACTCCAATACCTTGACTTTGTTGTCCTTAAGCCATTTTGCCACAACTTTGGAAGTGTGCTTGGGGTCATTGTCCATTTGGAAGACCCATTTGCAACCAAGCTTTAACTTCCTGACTGATGTCTTGAGATGTTGCTCCAATATATCCACATAATTTTCCTTCCTCATGTCATCTATTTTGTGAAGTGCACCAGTCCCTCCTGCAGCAAAGCACCCCCACAACATGATGACACCCTCCCCGTGCTTCACGGTTGGGATGGTGTTCTTCGGCTTGCAAGCCTCCCCCTTTTTCCTCCAAACATAACGATGGTCATTATGGCCAAACAGTTCTATTTTTGTTTCATCAGACCAGAGGACATTTCTCCAAAAATTACAATCTTTGTCCCCATGTGAGTTGCAAACTGTAGTCTGGCTTTTTTAAGGTGGTTTTGGAGCAGTGGCTTCTTCCTTGCTGAGGCCTTTCAGGTTATGTCGATATAGGACTCGTTTTACTTTGATATAGATACTTTTGTACCTGTTTCATCACATTCATCCAGCATGTGTTCTGATTGATTTGCACTTTTCGCACCAAAGTACGTTAATCTCTAGGAGACAGAACGCATCTCCGTCCTAAGCGTTATGACGGCTGCGTGGTCCCATGGTGTTTATACTTGCGTACTATTATTTGTACAGATGAACGTGGTACCTTCAGGCATTTGGAAATTGCTCCCAAGGATGAACCATACTTGTGGAGGTCCACAATTGTTTTTCTGAGTTCTTGGCTGATTTCTTTAGATCTTCCCATGATGTCAAGCAAAGAGACACTGAGTTTGAAGGTAGGCCTTGAAATACATCCACAGGTACACCTCCAAGTCACTCAAATTATGGCAATTAGCCTTTCAGAAGCTTCTAAAGACATGAAATCATTTTCTGGAATTTTCCAAGCTGTTTAAAGGCACAGTCAACTTAGTGTACGTAAACTTCTGACCCACTGGAATTGTGATCGTGAATTATAAGTGAAATAATTTGTCTGTAAACAATTGTTGGAAGAATTACTTGTGTCATGCACAAAGTAGATGTCCTAACTGACTTGCCAAAACTATAGTTTGTTAACATGAAATCTGTGGAGTGGTTGAAAAATGAGTTAATGACTTCAACCTAAGTGTATGTAAACTTCCGACTTCAACTGTATATATTTAGACTCAAAACCACTCAAATGAAGTCTGATGGGTTTTCTCCCACTTTTCCCAAAATATTTGCATAACGTCACAAACCCTGCAGCTGCGGTCATTCGACTGTTCTTCAAAGGGAAGACGCCGTAATGAGAGAAATAATGTAGCCTAAGCTACTGATAATAGGCCTTTTAGCAGATTAAATCATGACAGGAGCGTTTGATTCTTATTAAAGAGATGGAGTCCAGACAGGCTACTTTAGAAAACTTTCTGGATGGACATAAAGGCCTATAGAGAGAATCAAGGAACTCACACACAGCACACCCCAGTAAAATGACCAGTCAAATCAAAGTCACCAGAGTCAGACATAAGAGCAAATATTTATATTTTCCTTAAAACATATATTTTTTAAAAACTAGGCCTACCTTAGGCTTTTACGAAAGTAGGCTATAAGATAATGAATTGACAAGGAAAGTATGATTGGGACAGCTATGCTGTAGTATGATAATTAAACTGACAATCATTAAAATAGAACCAAATACACGCAACATGTCCATAGCCTATTATCGAGGAGGAGAGCATTGGAAAGAATTTTCAAATACTGTGAGGAACTATTATAATTTGAATGGATGTAAAAACAAATATCTTTTTTTCTAAAGACTGACTTACTGTGTGCGGTGAAGAAAACATGTCTTAAAAGCCCAGCTGGGCGCGCGCTCCAACATTAAGAGAACAAAGAAAGCAGACACAGGCTCATTGCTCACATGAAGCGCGTATATGATGGTACAAATTAAATCAAAACTTGTTTCTCACAAGTGTAGCAGGGTTGTGAGCAAATAATGTTTACACTCCGAGATTGAGAGAATAGTAAATTACTGTAATTAATACACGATTTAACAGAAATGAATGTAACCAAATTACATGGATTAACGGTAAATTGTCTGTCTTATAGAAAGTCACAAAAGTGACTGACACTGTATAGCCTAGGCTACCATCCTACCTTTTGTGGATAGGAGGGTGGCAATTTTTTTGGTCTCGCCTAGGTTGACATATTGCACCGGAACCAGGGCCATGTGTTGATCAGTCTATAAATTAAGAATAGATTCCGTATCAAATTATACCATGCCAGGTAGGAGAGGATTGGCGCATTGTCCATTTGACACAACATTAGCCTCAGAGCCAGAACCACCTTGTCAACTGCTGTTGAATAATTAAATCAATAGTCAGACGCATCCAAACTTTTTTTAAAAAGACAGATTAATGAAAAAACTAGCAAGCAAAACAAAATGTGCATTGTATAAAATATAAAGAAAATAAATGTTTTAATGAAGTGCCATAGCCTATCGCGCTCTACACCTCCGCACATCATCAGTTGGAACGAGGAGATGTAGAACGTTTAAGACAGACTAAGTTAGCGAAACAATTTTGTAAATTAGTAAACCCTAAAATGTAGGCCCATTTAAACGGTTTTGACGGTTCTTTTATTTTCATGACGGTCTTCATCCATAACCGTCAGGTACACAGTTATTCAATCACCGTCACAGCCCTAAAAACTGCATTTGTCAAATTTGCCACACTCGCAATTGGAGGAGTAGAGAAATAAACATGGGAGCAATGGATCCCCCTCTTTTTTAAACAAAGGCTTTCAAAAGTGTTTTCCCACGATTGTATAATGAATTGTTGTTCATTGACTGCATGTCAGAATACATGTTTATTTCCCTATGGCGCTCGTAACTCGAATGCGCCTCGAGAGGAATATTTATCTTGCATACAACACACAACAACAAGCTAACTAGGTAAATACAGTGCATTCGGAAAGTATTCAGACCGCTTTACTTTTTCCACATTTTGTTACGTTACAGCCTTATTCTAAAATGAATTAAATATATTTTTCCTCCTCATCAATCTACACACAATACCCCATAATGACAAAGCAAAAACAGGTTTTTGGAATTTTTAGCAAATTTATAAAATAAAACTGAAATGTCATATTTAAATAAGTATTCAGACCCTTTACTCAGTACTTTGTTGAAGCAGTTTTGGCAGCGATTACATCCTCGAGTCTTCTTGGGTTTGACGCTACAAGCTTGGCACACCTGTATGTGGGGAGTTTCTCCCATTTCTTCTCTGCAGATCCTCTCAAGCTCGGTCAGGTTGGATGGGGGGCATCGTTGAAAAGCTATTTTCAGGTCTCTCCAGTGATGTCTGATCGGCTCTGGCTGGGCCACTCAAGGACATTCTGAGACTTGTCCCGAAGCCACTCCGGCGTTGTCTTGGCTTTGTGCTTAGGGTCGTTGTCCTGTTGGAAGGTAAAACAGGTTCTCTCTGTACTTTGCTACGTTCATCTTTCCCTCAATCCTGACCAGTCTCCCAGTCTCTGCCGCTGAAAAACAACCCCACAGCATGATGCTGCCACCACCATGCTTCACCGTAGGGATGGCGCCAGGTTTTCTCCAGACGCTTGGCATTCAGGCCAAAGGGTTCAATCATGGTTTCATCAGACCAGAGAATCTTGTTTCTCATGGTCTGAGAGTCTTTTGGCAAACTCCAAGCGAGCTGTCATGTGCTTCCGTCTGGCCACTCTACCAGAAAGGTCTGATTGGTGGAGTGCTGCAGAAATGGTTGTCCTTCTGGAAGATTCTCCCATTTCCACAGAGGGTCTCTGGAACTCTTACAGGGTGACCATCGGGTTCTTTGTCACCTCCCTGACCAACTCTCCCAATTGCTCAATTTGGCAGGGCGTTCAGCTCTAGGAAGAGTCTTGGTGATTCCAAACTTCTTCCATTTAAGAATGATGGGGGCCACTGTGTTCTTGGGGACCTTCAATGCTGCAGATATTTTTTGGTACCCTTCCCCAGATCTGTCTCAGAGCTCTACGGACAATTCCTTCAACCTCATGGCTTGGTTTTTGCTCTGACATGCACTGTCAACTGTGGGACCTTATATAGACAGGTGTGTGCCTTTCCAAATAATGTCCAATCAACTGAATTCACCACAGGTGGACTCCAATCAAGTTGTAGTTGTAGAAACATCTCAAGGATAATCAATGGAAACAGGATGCACCTTAGCTCAATTTCGAGTCTCATAGCAAAGGGTCTGCAAAATGTTCTAAAAACCTGTTTTCGCTTTGTCATTATGGGGTATTGCGTGTAGATTGATGAGGGAAAAAAATATTTAATACATTTTATAATTAGTAAAGTAACAAAAAGGTGGAAAAAGTCAAGGTGTCTGAATACTTTCTGAATGTACTTTTCTACTACGGGGTTGTCTGATTTTGTTTTAACAACATTACATGGCAGAAATAGTAACGCTGGAAAGTTACATCCTAAATGTTTTAGTATAGGCTTTGAATGACTTTGCCAGCAGCTACAATATGCTACACACCGCTGTCTGAGTTGTGCGCTGCGACTTTGAGCATTATAGTGGATATACTATTTAACTCCCTTCATCTGAACATCGGAGTGTCATCAACAATCCTTCATGTCAGTTCAGTGCACACAGTATAACAGATCAAATAAAATGTTTGAGAATACAGTTATTTGGGAATATATTTCGTAGAACAGACATGCTTCGGTCTGTCATCTCAAAAAACCGCATCAACTGATCTAAAAAATGACCTTTTTGATGGAAATCCGTTGCAGTGACAGAACTTTAACCCCTGGCTAGAGCTGTCTGGGCTGCATTGTTATCTCCTCACTCGCTGCACAGAAGTTAGCAGAATAATGCAACACTACATGTAGAAATGTTTAAACTGTTCATTACTGTTTGCAAAACAATGTCCATACAGGCTAGAACACTTTTACAATACACGACGATACCGGTAGCTTCCAGCTTTAATTTTAGGCTAACTTTCCTTGCTAGCTTACAGCTGAAGCAAGATCAATTCACTACCCTAGTACTTTTTGTGATAATATGCAAACTATAAACCCAAAATATGCTGATTTCAAAGCTGATTGTCACCAAAAACATTATTAATTTGCTTAATCTCCCTCAACACCAAAAGCTAATTCACTTTTTCACCTCCCGTCTGGTTACCACTAGATTCCACAAAGCAAGAATCCACAGCCTCGCAAATGACCGTAATTACATTCTTAAAGAGACAGCGCAAACTTGTGAAAAATAAAATATTATTTTACGCAAATGTTGTTAATCAGTTAATCAAATAATATGTTCTCTTAGCCAATAGAGATTGTCATCTGAAATCAGCTAAAACAAGCTCAATAACTCAGTGCATAAACACACTCCTATCGAAGGCCTCTACCTGTATTGTGAATAGACCAAGGCTACATCTACATTTATACAGTTCATCAATAGAGATTTACCTTTCAAATAAAGTATTACCATTATGTTGTTTTGTACTTAGATTGGTAAAAACAAAGTAAAATTGATTGTATGATTATATAATTATAATTCATTAATGCATATATGGCTGCCTTAAAAAAAAAAAAACAGATTTTCTAATGTAATGATATTGATACTGAATTAAGGGAATATATGTGAATTAAAGGGAATATATGGTAATTAATGGATATATATGCAAATTAATATTAATATTATTATTTATTTTTTTGCATTGGATATATTTACCATATCATATGGAGACAACATGTAAACTGCAGCGTGTATGGGCTTCAGGCAGAAGTCTTTGTGCTTTTTGATATATTTCAGAACAGCAGTTTCCTCTGCTTGGAGCAACCGTGAAGTGGGCAGGGCAGTACGGATTTCTTCTCCTACATCTACAAGCAGAGTCTGAACATCAGACAGGATAGCATTGTCTCCCTCAATCCGTACAATGGCTACTGCTATAGAGTTCAGGAGTTTTAGGCTGCTTACCACTAAGCCAAAATACATAATCCATGAGGATCCTCTTGATGGGGCTGTCCATATCGGCAGACTGTGATATGGCCATTTCTTGGAGAGACTCCTTCCCCTCCAGGAGACTGTCAAACATGACAAAACCACCCCAACGGGTGTTGCTGGGCAGCTTCAATGTGATGCTCTTATTCTTCTCACTTTGGTAGATTGCTGCTATAACTTGATGACCCTTCACATACATAACCATTTCCTTGGCTCTCTTGTAGAGTGTAGCCATTGTTTTCAGTGCCATGATGTCCTTGAGAAGCAGATTGAATACATGAGCAGCACAGCCAATGGGTGTGATGTGATGTTCGCAGCATTGTCTGTCACCAGTGCAAATGCCTTCTGTGGTCCAAGGTCATTGATGACTGCCTTCAGCTCATCTGCAATGTAGAGACCGGTGTATCTGTTGTCCGTTGTGTCTGTGCTCTTGTAGAATACTGGTTGAGGGGTGGAGATGATGTAGTTAATTATTCCTTGCCCACGAACATTCAACCTCCCATCAGAGATGATTGCAATACAGTCTGCTTTCTCCATAATTTGCTTGACCTTCACTTGAAAACGGTGAACTCTGCATCCAGCAAATGAGTAGATAAAGCATGTCTGGTTGGAGGGGTGTATGCTGGGCAAAGAACATTCAGAAATCTCTTCCAATACACATAGCCTGTGAGCATCAGAGGTGAATCAGTTGCATACACAGCTCGAGCAAGACATCATCAGCATTTCTCTGACTACGTTCCTCAATTGAGTAAAAAAAAAAACTTCTGATTCCAGGAGTACCATGAGCTGTTGCTATCGATAAGGTGTCTGATTCATAACTTTCACCTCGAATAGAAGTAGAGGGACTTTTATCAGAGGTTGCTTGTTGTGAGTGCTGAGGGAACTTTATGCACTTGGCCAAATGATTCTGCATCTTTGTTGCATTCTTCACATATGATTTGGCACAGTATTTGCAAATGTACACAGCTTTTCCTTCTACATTAGCTGCAGTGAAATGTCTCCACACATCAGATAGATGGACGTGGCTTTTTCCTGTTAAGGAAAGAAAATAGTAAAAAAAAAACTAATACAATTCCATGTACAGATAAATAGTTAAGCAGTTAGATTAAACAACTCCTTTGTAAGATAATTGTTTTAAAATGAAACATGTATGGAAACAGGTTAATTAACACTCCTCAGTTAGCAGGCTCAAGCAAGCTAAAACCAACATGGTAGCAAAAACTAACTAGCAGAAATTGTTAACAAGTTAGAAATGATTTAAACACACTTTGCTGTGGGCTACTATTTACTAGTTAACAAAAAATAATGTATGTCATAAAATATATTCACCCAACCCAGTTTTGTAATCAAAACTTACCAGAAAGCATGAAGTCCTTGGCTCAGACAGTGTAGTAGTGTGGGCTCAATAGCACCTCATTAGTGTGCAAGATCTTGAGAATCAGCTGTACATATGATGGAAAAGTGCACTGCACATGTGATGGGAGAATGCACTGTGCATGCAGAGGGTTGCAATTCCATTGAATTGGGGATAGTTTAACCAAAATATGCCACAGGACCTAGAATTGCCTTGTGTATCCCACGAAAAAGTTTCACTAACTTTGATGAATTTAAGCAAAATTCCCAGGCTTAACTTCCCATGGAAAAATTACGGAAATTTACCGGAAATTTTTCGACCCTTTGCAACCCTAATCGTGATACTAAACCTGGTATCGAAGTCAATTCGAAGTCAATTCTGGTATCATGACAATAGCACTCAGTGGGAGTCCAAAGCTTAAAGAACACTAGCGAGCCACCCCCACGCAACCAGACGTCACTCTCACGCACCTCTTTCAGGATGCGCTCGTTGAAGAACTGCTGCAGCTTCTCGTTGCAGTAGTTGATGCAGAACTGCTCAAAGCTGTTGTGTTCAAAATACTCTGAGGGGGGTGAGAAGAAATATGAAAGTGTAAATGATCCGCCACGTCTGAAGTGGGAATGAAGAACGCTTATCTTCATGCAGTTACTGGTACTGAATATATACAATTATGTCAGTAAAGTTTTAGAACGTGAAGAGGAAAGAGTTTGAGGACATGCAGGAATCGAACACCTACAAGACACATTTATGGATATGTGACCCGTTTCAGGAAACTAGGTGTATGTCGTTTTATCAAAATGCATTTTTTGGCAGAAATGCCTTCTCGAACATGTGAACTTTCATGTGCCTTAATAACAAACTTGTATGTCATCTGTAAATACGAAGAAAAAAATCCTAATTACGAGCCTATTTGGTTTAACCAAAGAAAAATACAACTTTCCCGCTAGCCATGATTGGCTGAGATAATGAGTGGGTTGGACATGCCGAGAGAGGAGTTTGGATTGGTCTGACATTTAGAAGGCTTCTGTCTATTTAAGCTAGTCTAGCTAATCCAGTCTAACGCTGCTTTTAAAAAATATATATATTGTGAATTAAAACTGCATAAGTGTTGCTCTCCACTTTCTGGAGGACTGAGTTTTAAAACCAGTGGAATTAGAGTATGATAGCTAAGGAGATTGAGAAAACACCAGTCTCTGGATTACATCTTCAAACTAAGGCTAGCTATAGCCTAATGTTAGCTAGCTAACATTGAACCTGGTTGGTTAGCTACCTGCAGATTCATGCAGGGTAGTAACGTCATGAGTTGTCATTATGGTTCATCATTGTTTACCTAGCTAGCTAGCTAGCTAGCTAGCTAACGTTAGCTGGCTGGCTCGCTAGCTAACGTTACATGTATGACCTTATTATTCGTATCTCAGAGCCTTTTGCTTAGCTAGCTATTGCCTAATGTTAACTAGCTAACATTTAACCTGGTTGATAAGCTACCTGCAGATTGTGATTATGGTTCATTGTTTTCCTAGCTAGATAGCTACATGTCTTAACAAAAGACTCCACTATGCAAGTAACCATTTCAGGTGTGTTCGTAAATTCAGTCTGGCCATCTACTCCAATTTCAGAGCACTCTTGTCTGAGTGTGCCAGAGAGCGCAGAATAACTGATGAATTTACGAACGCTTAACACCCGTTGAATATGGCCGGTGTCAGTAAACGTAAGTAAACTCTTCGGCCAGAGCGTCCGGTGAGCGCTCTGAATGTGAAACGCTCTGAATTTACGAACTGACAATTGCAGTCACCAACGCTCTGGATAACATAGCTTTGCTAGGGCGAGTAATGTTCAGTGAACTGTTCTCTCTCACTTAGATGTCTGGAATAGCTAGCAAGTTAGCTGTTAGTACATTCGGATCAACCCTTAGAGAGATGGGTGGGGATAAAGCTTAAGAGGGTGTGAACGATGCTGAATGGGTGTAGACAAAGGGCTCTCCAATAGAAGTACCAAAACATTCAAGTTTACTTTCAAAGCAAAATTACTTTCCCATTGTTCCATAACTGTAATGTATGATATACCATTTTGCAGCTCTGAGTCTCTACTTATAACCAATGTAAAAATCCCAAATTCAAATTTTGCTACATAAGACCGATTTGAGCCGGTCGGTCACATAATGCAGATAGACAGACTCGCAGGCAGACAGAAACAAACACAGAGAAACAGACACTGTCAGGCAAACTCACTGCTCTAAGCTGACTTACCAAAACCAGCGATATCCAGCACCCCGATGAAGTTGGAGGAGGTGTCAAAAGGGAAGCACTGGTTGACCCTCCTGACCACGTGATCGAAGAGGCAGCTGTACACGGCCTTGGCCAGGGCGTCCCGGGCGTTGTTCGCCTGTTCCACCTTCAGAGGCACCCTTGGGGGAAAAAGGCAAAGTGGGGCAGTGAGAGGCCGAAACTGGGACACTGGGCAACTCCTTAATTAAAAAACACCTTTTTAATCAATACAGCCATTTCTCATTTCAGGTTTACGTGCAACTGCGCCGTATATGTCACTGCACAGAAGACTATCTAGAAAAAGCAGCAGAGATGAGCGATAGGTTTCTAAGAAGAGGCTACTCTCCACAATGTGTGGATGAAGCTCTTAATTTGGCATTGGGGAAAACACGTGATGAACTGCTTCAGAAAATACCCACTAGAGAAAAAGGACACTATAATGTTCACCACCACATATACTGTACTTTGAAAAGTGGGAGATGCTGTCAAGAAACACTGGCATGTTTAATTATCGGACCCAGCTCTGCCAGCTGAATTTAAGGATCCACCACTTAGTGTATAGGAGAGGTCACCATTTACGCAATAAATTGGTCCATGCCAACTGCCAGCCACAAAAGAAAATTAGCCAGGCTCCTTTTCGGCCCGTTCCGAATGGTAGCTATAAATGCAGAGGTTGCGCACAGCGCAACAAAATGCTGAAATGTGAATATTTCTGCCACCCACATACAGGAAAACATTTACAAATAAATGACATTATTATGTGCTCCACCACCCATGTTCTCTACATGATTAAATGTCCATGTGGGCTGTGTTATGTAGGTAAAACCTCTGGTTCTCTCAAACAGAGAATTAGTGAACATAAAAGCTCAATCAGGAAAAAGAACATTATCCAGTCGCAGAACATTTTAATCTCTACCTTTATATTTGGTGGCATAGAGAAGGTTAAGATATCAGACAGGGAGGTGATATAAATAATACTCTGAGCAAAAGAGAATGTTTTGGGATTTTCACCCTCCAGACATTATTTCATAAAGGTCTTAATGATGAAATGCCTGTGTATGTTATGTTGTAATGTGGATATGAATTAATGCCCCCATTATAGATTACTCTGCCGTTTTTCTTGCCATGTACCCAATGATTTATGAAAACTTGCCCTCATTGAAGCCCTCATTGTGGTTTTACAGACGTGTTTAATACGTTTTATGTACACACTGTTTAAGAATATTTATGAAATGCACATTGTTATATTTGGTAGCACTTACATGTTTTCCCTCGACTCCAACCCCATTCGATGTGTGGAACGGATGTGGGTGGAGCTATGTCTAAATATGGGTGCTATTTTTGGAAAACTCTGAAGGCCTTGAGGCCGATAGGTAATGCTTATTAAAAAAGAAGTGATACTATCAAGAGCAGCGATACTATCAAGAGCAGCGACACTATCAAGAGCAGCGACACTCAAGAGCAGCGACACTCAAGAGCAGCGACACTCAAGAGCAGCGACACTATCAAGAGCAGCGACACTATCAAGAGCAGCGACACTATCAAGAGCAGCGACACTATCAAGAGCAGCGACACTATCAAGAGCAGGGATACTATCAAAAGCAGCGACACTATCAAGAGCAGCGACACTATCAAGATCAGCGACACTATCAAGAGCAGGGACACTATCAAGAGCAGCGACACTATCAAGAGCAGCGATACTATCAAAAGCAGCGAGCGGGTTTCTTCATTCTTCTAATTTAATTTAACTGTTACCATGCACCTGCAAATAAGATAGCTCAGATATGCGAGTGACTTTTGAAGTTTGTGTGCAAAGAAAGTTTCAGTTGTTACTTAAAGAGTAAATTTTTACAGGATGGTATTAACAAAGAGGAATTTCACATTTTTGTGTGTTTCGCTAAAACAAGTAGGTAAGGAGATCAAAAGACAAGACATTAGAAGTGACTATAATCCCTGAACCCTGGCTGACCAATTCTCCTTGACCTGGAGTTCTTCTGAAGTTCAGCTATGGTGTAGCACTCCGTCCTGCACTCAGGAGGGAGACAGGCTCTCCTCCATCTTGCGTTACAAACACTCCAGTTGATTGTTCATAAGCGGGGCAAGACTCTGAAGATGACGTAAGGCGTTACTAAATAAGCCAATGTAAACAGGGCAGCAGTAGATGTATTCTAACGCTGCATTTAGACGAGGGACACAAAAACCATCAGACCAGTCGGCATAGCGGGACAAGAAAGCAAGAAAGACGGTGACGGCAAAAGCAAGCCAGCACGACCCGGTATGCCTTGCTATGGTGATTTCAGAAAACAAACAGTGCAATATCAACATCCTGTAGAAAACGACACTAAGGGAGATGGCAAAAGTTTAAACATTTGAACTCTGGCGGCAAGTCCCATTTATCGTGGCGGCTGACGGAATTCACCGCCAGCCTCAACGGCATTTACCGTCGTGCTCTCATTGAAAACAATGACATCCGGTTTGCCGTCTAAACACAGCACTAGGTAGTCTTACTTGATAACTGTTCCTTTGGCGCCCCCTGCTGTGGTCAGCATGACCCTGGTGGTGAGGCTGACTCTCAGGTCGTCCTGGTCCAGGCCCAGCAGGTCAGCACAGTATGCCAGCGTCTGACTTGACTGGTTCATTAAGATGCAGCCGCCTGGAGAAACACACACCCACAAATTATTGGAGCTCACAAAAAGAAAAATGGAGCAACGTCCATTATTCCCCCTTAAATGGATTTTACTACTTTCTCTAAGCCCTAATGCTTGAATACAGCCACCGTGTGAATACAGCCACCGTGTGAATACAGCCACCGTATACAGCCACCGTGTGAATACAGCCACCGTGTGAATACAGCCACCGTGTGAATACAGCCACCGTGTGAATACAGCCACCGTGTGAATACAGCCACCGTGTGAATACAGCCACCGTGTGAATACAGCCACCGTGTGAATACAGCCACCGTGTGAATACAGCCACCGTGTGAATACAGCCACCGTGTGAATACAGCCACCGTGTGAATACAGCCACCGTGTGAATACAGCCACCGTGTGAATACAGCCACCGTGTGAATACAGCCACCGTGTGAATACAGCCACCGTGTGAATACAGCCACCGTGTGAATACAGCCACCGTGTGAATACAGCCACACTGAATACACGCCACAAATTCTGCAGAAGAAGCACTGTTTTTGTTGCTGGCAGTGAAGTAGTAATGTCCTTTTGAAGGGCAGAGACAGACAGACGGTCTGAGAGGGAAATTAGCTGTCAAAACGTAACCATTTCAGAGGAGAGTGAGCACCTTGCGATGTGACAGGTGATATCTGCTCTCGAGGCAGTAATCTATTACGTCATCCATCCATCCATCCATCAAGATAAGCTTGAATCAACACTTTTCTTATAAGTCAGATGCATTGCGTCACTCTTGTGCAGCTGGCAGGAGAGTGGTTTCTATGGGTGTACTTCA
This sequence comes from Thymallus thymallus, assembly GCA_023634145.1. Taxonomy (NCBI): domain Eukaryota; kingdom Metazoa; phylum Chordata; class Actinopteri; order Salmoniformes; family Salmonidae; genus Thymallus; species Thymallus thymallus. The sequence continues at coordinate 35,080,511 of CM042405.1, forward strand.
AAAGTGGGACAGTGAGACCCTACAGAGAAGAATGTGTCAGCCAGGGGTAGGGAGTAGACCTCCTGCATTGTTAGAGAAAATAAACAAGGGATTCAGTGCTGGCAGAACAATAAAAGGACCAATAAGCCGCATTGAGCGTATGCAGATGAGTGCTTGTGTGCGCACACACACACACACACACACACACACACACACACACACACACACACACACACACACACCTGCATGCTCATGTGACTGCTTGTGTGTGTACATTCTGACACCCTGCCCAAACCGGGCACGCACGTGCAAGTTGATCCCCCCCCACCAAACGCGATCACCGACACCCAGGTTGAAATATCAAAACAAACTCTGAACCAATTATATTAATTTGGCGACAGGTCGAAAAGCATTAAACATGTATGGCAATCTAGTTTGCTGTTGCTAGCTAATTTGTCCTATTTAGCTAGCTTGCTGTTGCTAGCACATTTTATTCCTGGTATACAAACATTGGGTTGTTATTTTACCTGAAATGCACAAGGTCCTCTACTCCTCCTTCAGGTTTCTTTTTCTTCTTTAGGACTTCATATGGTGATTGGCAACTAACTTTCATAATGTGCATTACCACAGCCGACCAGTTCATCTTTCAATCACCCACGTGGGTATATGCTTCTAAAAGCCAATGAGGAGATGGGAGTGTGATCGGCTTCACAAATAGAACCAACTTCTATTTTAGTGCCAGGCAACGCAGACACTCGTTGGCGCACGCGAGCTGTGTTGGTTCAATAACATGTACGTGTAAATGTATTTTGCAACGCGAGCGATGTGGGTAGCGTGTAAGACAGAGACATTAGATATGTAACTTGATTTACCCGAGGTGCTCCCGGTCTCTTCAAAGTCAATGTTGCCCAGGTGCAGCACCCCGGCCACCACCCTGAACAGGTCCAGCTTCTCCGTGTCATCCAGGCCAATCTTCTTCATGGCCCCGCACATCCTGTTGAAGTCTCCCTGGTCGTCCAACAGTGTGTCCTTCAGGGCGCCCAGTTTCACATGCTGGAGGACGGAGAGACAGGAGAGTCAGGATACTACACCTGGGCCCGTATTCACTGAGTCTCAGAGTAGGATTGCTGATCTAGGATCAGTTTCATCTTTTTAGACCATAATGAATATGATTATGGACAGGGGGACCTGATCCTAGATCAGCAATCTTTGTGAATACAGGCCATGCGCTAGCTGAAGTCAAGTCTTTCCTGTGCCATCATGTGATCCGACTAGGGAAAACTTGTGGTCCCCCCCTTGTAAGCTGTCATTTTTCATGTGAGAGCCATCACACACACACACACACACACACACACACACACACACACATCACGCCGTGCTACAGTAGCCTTGACTGACCTAGCGTCAAATGCTACGTCTCACCCCTAATATCAGAAATTAAAAAATCCACCACTGTGGTTTCTGGTTTGAAGAAAGGTCGGCAAACTTCAACGCAGAGGCACACTAAATCAAATTGTCACAGTGTGATGTTGTTCCAACTACTTCACTTCTGTGAGATTCTGGATTTCACCTGACCAGTCACAAGTGTGTGTCTGTAACAGTATCTCCTGATAATTCACCACACTGTAACATTCTGAGCCTGACAGAAGCTGGATAAAGGAAAAAACAAACCCATGCACATTGATAAAGAAGCATGCTCTGCATATCTGAGCCTTGCACTTCTCAGGGTTTACACAGTGCGTCAAACAAAGAGCGTCTCCTAAGGAAAACATCACCTCATCATCCTGCATTACGTCGACCAGAGGCAGGGCGAAGAGACGTACAGGCTTAATTAGTTACACAGCAACTGTCATAAGACGAATGTTCTCTCAACACACTGAATAGAAACCGTGGAAAAGTACATTTGGTTCATTGTTAAAATGGTAAAAACATAGGCCTGTTTAAATTTGTCAACCTTTGTCCAACCCCAAAAATTTTTTTAAACTCCGCTAAAAACCACTGTTGGGCTACAGCGCCAAACTGCATGCTACAACTGTACGAATCATGACAAAAGATAATGTTGAAAGCCTGGGCAGAGGCTAAGTGCAGGCAAATCTTTTCAAATATTCCTTTCTGGTGGAGCTTCAGCATGGAAGAGGTTTGTTATGTCTGGGTCAGTGTGGCGCGCACATGACGGCGCCACAAATAAATACTGTTTGTTCAAATCTCAATTAAATTATTTGGGAAATAGGCTACTATTCATAACTTGAACTTAACACCCCTTTTTAATCTTATTTTCATCATATCCAGCACAATACCAGTGTATACATACAGTGCATCCAGGAAGTAGTCAAACCCTTAACCTTACAGACTTATTCTAACATGGATTAAATTCAATGTTTTCCTCGTCAATCTACACACAATACCCCACAATGACCCAATACCCCATAATGACACCAATACCCCATAATGACACCAATACCCCATAATGACAAAGCGAAAACATGTTTAGAAAATGTTGTAAATGTATTTATTAAATATATATATATATATATATATATATATATATATATATATATATATATATATATATATATATATATATATATATATATATATATACATACATACATACATACATACATATATATATATATATATATATATATATACATACATACATACAGTTGAAGTTGGAAGTTTACATACACCTTAGCCAAATATATTTATACTCAGTTTTTCACAATTCCTGACATTTAACCGTAGGAAAAATGCCCTGTCTTAGGTCAGTTAGGATCACCACTTTATTTTAAGAATGTCAAATGTCAGAATAATAGTAGAGAGAATGATTTTATCACATTCCCAGTGGGTCAGAAGTTTACATACACTCAATTAGTATTTGGTAGTATTGCCTTTAAATTGTTTAACTTCGGTCAAACGTTTCAGGTAGCCTTCCACAAGCTTCCCACAATAAGTTGGGTGAATGTTGGCCCATTCTTCCTGACAGAACTGGTGTAACTGAAGCAGGTTTGTAGGCCTCCTTGCTCACACACGCTTTTTCAGATCTGCCCACAGATTTTCTATAAGATTGAGGTTAGGGCTTTGTGATGGCCACTCCAATACCTTGACTTTGTTGTCCTTAAGACATTTTGCCACAACTTTGGAAGTATGCTTGGGGTCATTGTCCATTTGGAAGACCCATTTGTTACCAAACTTTAACTTCCTGACTGATGTCTTGAGATGTTGTTTCAATATATCCACATAGTTTTCCTTCCTCATGATGCCATCTATTTTGTGAAGTGCACCAGTCCCTCCTGCAGCAAAGCACCCCCACAACATGATGCTGCCACCCCCGTGCTTCACGGTTGGGATGGTGTTCTTCGGCTTGCAAGCTTCCCCCGTTTCTTCCTCCAAACATAACGATGGTCATTATGGCCAAACAGTTATATTTTTTTGTTTCATCAGAGGCCATTCTGGCTTTTTTATGGTGTTTTTGGAGCAGTGGCTTCTTCCTTGCTGAGCTGCCTTTCAGGTTATGTCGATATAGGACTCGTTTTACTGTGGATATAGATACTTTTGTACCTGTTTCCTCCAGCATATTCACAAGGTCTTTTGCTGTTGTTCTGGGATTGAGTTGCACTTTTTGGACAAAAGTACGTTCATCTCTAGGAGACAGAACACGTCTCCTTCCTGAGCGGTATGACGGCTGCGTGGTCCCTTGGTGTTTATACTTGATTACTATTGTTTGTACAGATGAACGTGGTACCTTCAGGCATTTGGAAATTGCTCCTAAGGATGAACCAGACTTGTGGAGGTATACAAAAAAAAATGTTTGAGGTCTTTGCTGATTTCTTTTGATTTTCCCATGATGTCGAGCAAAGAGGCACTGAGTTTGAAGGTAGGCCTTGAAATACATCCACAGGTACACCTCCAATTGACGTCAATTAGCCTATCAAAAGCTTCTAAAGCCATGACATAATTTACTGGAATTTTCCAAGCTGTTTAAAGGCACAGTCAACTTTGTCTATGTAAACTTCTGACCCACTGGAATTGTGATATAATGAATTATAAGTGAAATAATTTGTCGGTAAACAATTGAAGAATTACTTGTGTCATGCATAAAGTAGATGTCCTAACCAACTTGCCAAAACTATAGTTTGTTAACATGAAATATGTAGAGTGGTTGAAAAATTTGTTTTAATGACTTCAACCTAAGTGTATGTAAACTTCCAACAGTGATTTTAAAACAAACCTCCCTAGAAACTCGTTGCACGTATTAAAAATCACTGTTTTTCTTAATTTAATTCTAAGCATTTTTTCGGAGCATTCTTATCTTAACCAACATAGAAACACTCTGTTTTCACATATGTAGCCACTGGTGCTGGAGATAATGAATGAGGTTGAAAAGTGGCAGAATTTCCCTTTAAAGCTATTATGATAGGTCTAGTAGGAGGTCGGCCAATTGGTTTCAACCTCACATGGAGGGATTTTTCCTTCCCCACTTGGATCATTTCTTCCTTACTTGATTAAAGTTGTAATTAGATGTTTCAATAAACTATTGATATTGTTACTTCTCTGTCATTATTAGTGGATACCTTACGTTTTAAGGCTATTCAAACAACTTTTTGAGAAGTAATTTGTTAGATTCATTCATTGTTTAAATCGGGTGAAAGCCATGCATGCATCAAATGCTGAAAGCCCAAAGTCATATTGATAGCCTTTCGAATGGAGAGAAGAGAATATAGTCTGTGTTTATTTTTTAACCGCTAGATTCAAGATAGTTAAACGGATAGTTCAAGGAAATTACAAAATGATTGGTTTCCTTACCCTGTAATCAGTCGATGGACATGGTATGACAGCAATCCAAGCTTTGGTTTAGTTTCCCTGGCACGGTTTCCAAATGCTATCGTTTTAGCATGTGTCACAAATCCCATTCAAGTCATGGTACTGATATTAGTTTTTCTAGTTCTAAAATCATCTATAAGTGACTGTTGAGTTTCACAATACATTTTAGATACTTTCAGAAGGAAGCAAAATAAACAAAACATGAAGCACATACATATCTTGAAGAAAACAGTCCTAGTGAAGGAAAAACAGCCTTATATTATCAAGCAGTCACATTTGTTTATTTTGCAAGCTATAGCACACAATATTTTACAAAAGTAGGTTTTAAAAAGGATCATAGAGTTTAGTCTGCTTCAAGTTTTATTTTTTTGCCAAGGAATCATATACAGTCTTGGTCAAAACTTTTGAGAATGACAAGTATTCGTCTCCACAAAGTTTGCTGCTTCAGTGTTCTTAGATCTTTATGTCAGTAGTTACTATGGTACACTGAAGTATAATTACAAGTATTCCATAAGTGTCAAAGGCTTTCATTAACAATTACATTCAGTTTATGTAAAGAGTCAATATTTGCAGTGTTGACCCTTCTTTTTCAAGACGTCTGCAATCCGCCCTGGCATGCTGTCAATTAACTTCTGGGCCACATCCTGACGGATGGCAGGCCATTCTTGCATAATCAATGCTTGGAGTTTGTCAGAAGTTGTGGGTTTTTGTTTGTCCATCCGCCTCTTGAGGATCGACCACAAGTTCAATGGGATTAAGGTCTGGGGAGTTTCCTGGCCATGGACACAAAATGTCAATGTTTTGTTTCCCCGAGCCACTTAGTTATCACTTTTGCCTTATGGCAAGGTGCTCCATCATGCTGGAAAAGGCATTGGTCGTCAACAAACTGTTCTTGGATGGTTGGGATAAGTTGCTCTCTGAGGATGTGTTGGTACCATTCTTTATTCATGGCTGTGTTCTTAGGCAAAATTGTGAGTGAGCCCACTCCCTTGGCTGAGAAGCAACCCCACACATGAATGGTCTCAGGATTCTTTACTGTTGGCATGACAAGACTGATGGTAGCCTCACCTTGTCTTCTCCGGACAAGGTTTTTTCCGGATGGCCCAAACAATCAGAAAGGGGATTCATCAGAGAAAATGACTCTACCCCAGTCCTCAGCAGTTCAATCCCTGTACCTTTTGCAGAATATCAGTCTGTCCCTGATGCTTTTCCTGGAGAGAAGTGGCTTCTTTGCTGCCCTTCTTGACACCAGGCCATCCTCCAAAGGTCTTCGCCTCACTGTGCGTACAGATGCACTCACACCTGCCTGCTGCCATTCCTGAGCAAGCTCTGCACTGGTGGTGCCCCGATCCAGCAGCAGCAATATCCTTTCCTGTGAAGCCCTTTTTGTGCAAAGCAATGATGATGGCAAGTGTTTCCTTGCAGGTAACCATGGTTGGCAGAGGAAGAACAATGTTTTCAAGCACCACCCTCCTTTTAAAGCTTCAAGTCTGTTATTCTGACTCAATCAGCATGACAGAGTGATCTCCAGCCTTGTCCTCGTCAACACTCCCACCTGTGTTAACGAGGCAATCACTGACATGATGGTAGCTGGTCCTTTTGTGGGCTGAAATGCAGTGGAAATGTTTTTTGGGGATTAAGTTCATTTTCATGGCAAAGAGGGACTTTGCAATTAACTGCAATTCATCTGATCACTCTTCATGACATTCTGGAGTATATGCAAATTTCCAGCATCAACACTGAGGCAGCAAACTTTGTGGAGACCAATACTTGTGTCTTTCTCAAAACGTTTGGCCACGACTGTACTATATTTCGGATGATTTGGAAATGATGCCCCAAAAATGCTAACGCTAATATCGATACCATGACTAGATCCTGACCGATTTATCGGTTGACCGATGTTATCTGACGATATTAGCCTTTTACGAATGTATTTGTATCGCCACTTAAATCTCAGAAAAGGACATAAAAAGCAAGAAAAAAATAGACAATTTTTGCATTTCATTATTTGAGAGCACTCTGTAGCGTCTTGGCACGCTGGACACTATAACCTAACCACACCAATTTGAGAGGAGAGTGAACTACTGTGAACTGTTACTGCTTCTACGGTGAGTGCTGAGTAAATAGATTGCCAGCTCAATACAGTTTAAAAAATGCACTCTGGCCCTATACTGTTATGCAAAGAGTATTCATTAAGCTCTGTCATTAGAATGTTTTCAAAGACAGAAAAAACATAGCAGGTTATAAAAGTAGCTTCGTTTTGATGTATGGGTTGTCACTTGTCAGGGACTGCTCCAAATTCACGTTACGCCACCCCCATCTAGCCAGCCTACCAGGTTTGTTAGAGTACTTGACGCTGTTTACTGAGGGTTTGTGCTATCCGGGATCCTTGGGACGTCCCAACGCTAAACCCTAACCCCTACCCATAACCCTTAGCTAACCCAAACCTTAACCCTTACGTAACAAGCCCTTCAAAGCTGATTTCTTACATTTGATATATATATATCAAATGTAAGAAATCAGCTTTGAAGGGCTGTTTTAAGCACAATCCATAAAGAATAAGTTATTTTTTCTATAATAATAATACAAATATAGGCAGGTATATCGGTTATCGGTGAATATTTCCACTTAAAAAATCGGATCCCAAAATCCCATATCGGTAAGAATCTAACCAGGACTTGAATGGGATTTGTGCCACAAATGCTAAAATGTTAGATTTGGAAACGGTGCCAGGGAAATAAAACCAATGCATGGACTGCAGTTATACTTTATCCAAGGCAAGGAAACAAATGAATGATTTTATATGACTAAACAAATGACTACTAATAGCTAAAAGTTTATATCCACATTCAATTCAAAGCAACTCGTCATGACTACCATTGGTGAAGGTCCTAAGTGGTCAGAGAGATAAGAGACAATCAGAAAGACACAGTACCTCAGGACTCTTGCAATTCTGCATGATCTGTTTGTCTGTGTCCTTGCTGGCAAAGTATCTGGTGCATCCTCGATTCAAATACTATGAGGGACAAAGGAGAGCATACACAAACAATTAGCATTCAGGAAATGACACATCTGTAAGTGCAGACACAACCTATACGCTAAACTATGTTGGATATGTTTATAATTGAGTGACAGACATTGGGATAACATTTGATTAGAATGAGACGGCCGACGATTTGGGACAAGTGGCTTATCGGAGAAGAGACCAAATGCGGCTTATATGCAAAGTGAATGCCTTAGGGACAATACCCCTTTTTCATACCAAGTTTGGTCCTGAAAATACAGTATCTTTACCCTAAGCCAATATCCAGTTTTTACATGTTTTATTAATAGATGTTGTAGGGTAACAATGCAAGCAAGAACAGTGGCATTGTTTTTTGCCATGTTGAAGGATGAATGATCTAATATCCAAACGTTACTTCACAGTTCACTTGGTTTTAATTGCATTGTAGTGAATTGCCTCTGTTGATGTGACTGTGGAGACCTGATCTCAATCATACTGTAGAAAATACCTAAAATAACTTAAATTACTCATGTTAGGCTGTCCAATCACCATCTCCATGTTTCAAAAGTCAGTCATGTATAGCTTCTCTTTATTTGGAAGGATACAGCCTCTAGCGTCGCACCCCTAAATCTTTGGAAAGATGGAGGGGTGCAAAGCTATTGATTGATTCAGACAAGCACCTGGAAATAAAAAAAAATAGAGACGTCCAGACACAGCACGATGGAGACAGAACTGTAGCTAGCTAGCCAACCTTCTCCTGGACTATCAGCTTTTCATACCCAAGATTAAAAACATGAAAGCTATTGCAATGGTAATATGAACCAGAGCCATCTTGTTTTCAGACAGCAGAATTTAAATACCAACCGCTAACTTGTGGCTATCAATAGTTGCAGCTTAGCTTAGCTGCCTGGCAAGCTAGCATGGTAACAGTACAGTAAAGTTACAGTAGCTATGGCATTTCTTTTCATACAGTGGGGAGAACAAGTATTTGATACACTGCCGGATTTTGCAGGTTTTCCTACTTACAAAGCATGTAGAGGTCTGTACTTTTTATCATAGGTACAATTCAACTGTGAGAGACGGAATCTAAAACAAAAATCCAGAAAATCACATTGTATGATTTCTAAATAATTAATTTGCATTTTATTGCATGACATAAGTATTTGATCACCTCCCAACCAGTAAGAATTCCGTCTCTCACAGACCTGTTAGTTTTTCTTTAAGAAGCCCTCCTGTTCTCCACTCATTACCTGTATTAACTGCACCTGTTTGAACTCGTTACCTGTATAAAAGACACCTGTCCACACACTCAATCAAACAGACTCCAACCTCTCCACAATGGCCAAGACCAGAGAGCTGCGTAAGAATATCAGGGATAAAATTGTAGACCTGCACAAGGCTGGGATGGGCTACAGGACAATAGGCAAGCAGCTTGGTGAGAAGGCAACAACTGTTGGCGCAATTATTAGAAAATGGAAGAAGTTCAAGATGACGGTCAATCTCCCTCGGTCTGGGGCACCATGCAAGATCTCACCTCGTGGGGCATCAATGATCATGAGGAAGGTGAGGGATCAGCCCAGAACTACACGGCAGGACCTGGTCAATGACCTGAAGAGAGCTGGGACCACAGTCTCAAAGAAAACCATTAGAAACACACTACGCCGTCATGGATTAAAATCCTGCAGCGCACGCAAGGTCCCCCTGCTCAAGCCAGCGCATGTCCAGGCCCGTCTGAAGTTTGCCAATGACCATCTGGATGATCCAGAGGAGGAATGGGAGAAGGTCATGTGGTCTGATGAGACAGAAATAGAGCTTTTTGGTCTAAACTCCACTCGTCGTGTTTGGAGGAAGAAGAAGGATGAGTACAACCCCAAGAACACCATCCCAACCGTGAAGCATGGAGGTGGAAACATCATTCTTTGGGGATGCTTTTCTGCAAAGGGGACAGGACGACTGCACCGTATTGAGGGGAGGATGGATGGGGCCATGTATCGCGAGATCTTGGCCAACAACCTCCTTCCCTCAGTAAGAGCATTGAAGATGGGTCGTGGCTGGGTCTTCCAGCATGACAACGATCCGAAACACACAGCCAGGGCAACTAAGGAGTGGCTCCGTAAGAAGCATCTCAAGGTCCTGGAGTGGCCTAGCCAGTCTCCAGACCTGAACCCAAAAGAAAATCTTTGGAGGGAGCTGAAAGTCCGTATTGCCCAGCGACAGCCCCGAAACCTGAAGGGTCTGTATGGAGGAGTGGGCCAAAATCCCTGCTGCAGTGTGTGCAAACCTGGTCAAGAACGACAGGAAACGAATTATCTCTGTAATTGCAAACAAAGGTTTCTGTACAAAATATTAAGTTCTGCTTTTCTGATGTATCAAATACTTATGTCATGCAATAAAATGCAAATTCATTATTTTAAAAAATCATACAATGTGATTTTCTGGATTTTTGTTTTAGATTCCGTCACTCACAGTTGAAGAGTACCTATGATAAAAATGACAGACTTCTACATGCTTTGTAAGTGGGAAAACCTGCAAAATCGGCAGTGTATCAAATACTTGTTCTCCCCACTGTAGGTTAGTGAGAACTATCAAAGTTGGTTATATCTAAAATATGCAATCTGCTAATGTTACCAAGGTTAAGATAGACTACTTTAGTAAATGCTATTCAGCTAGCTAAGTTTGTTAGCTATCTAGCAAACATTTGCTATGTATGTAAACAGCTTACAGTAGTCATGCATATAATTTGACAATGTTACAGTAGCATTATTTTTCAAATGGGGGTTAGCTGTCAGAGTTAGTCATCTAATATTCTTTTGACTATGTAGCTATATTATTATGATGCTAAGTTAGATATTTTGATATCCAGGGGACGAACTTTGTTATAAACATCTCGTCATAGCTAATATTACCTATGCAAAATCAGTCAGTCCATGATATAGCCTAGCTGATATAGTCGAAGTTGACGAATTTGCCGTGATGCTTAATTGGCCCACTTGCTTGAATACAAATTTCACAATAACACCCTGTATTCTTGTAGGCTGACTATTAGCCTAGTTTACATTAGGTTTAATATGTATTGCTAATTGTTCTTGTGGTAGTGTGACACACTCGTGTTGGTTTGAGATGTTTAAAGAGCCTGATAAGCCACATAAAGGAGTCGATGTCCCACTTGGGGACATTTGCCACCACAGGGGTTTGGCCTGCCGATGCGGGCAACAGGCCAGCTCCGTGGCAGAAGAGGTGGTTTGACCTCTTTCAGAAGGTACAGCTGAAGTCTGAAGTTTACATACACTTAGGTTGAAGTCATTAAAACTCCTTTTTCAACCACTCCACAGATTTCATGTTAACAAAATATAGATTTGGGAAGTCGGTTAGGACATCTACTTTGTGCATGACAAGTCATTCTTCCAACAATTGTTTACAGACAGCTTAATTCACTTATAATTCACTATAATCACAGAAGTTTACATACACTAAGTTGACTGTGCCTTTAAACAGCTTGGAAAATTCTAGAACAAGATGTCATGGCTTTAGAAGCTTCTGATAGGCTAATTGACATAATTTGAGTCAATTGGAGGAGTACCTGTGGATGTATTTCAAGGCCTACTTTCAAGCTCAGTGCCTCTGCTCGACTTCATGGAGAAATCTAAAGAAATCAGCCAAGACCTCAGAACAAAATTGTAGACCTCCACAAGTCTGGTTCATCCTTGGGAGCAATTTCCAAACGCCTGAAGATACCACGTTTATCTGTACAAAAAAATTGTACGCAAGTATAAGCCGCCATAACGCTCAGGAAGGAGACGCGTTCTGTCTCCTAGAGATGAACGTACTTTGGTGCGAAAAGTGCAAATCAATCCCAGAACAACAGCAAAGGACCTTGTGAAGATGCTGGAGGAAACAGATTCAAAAGTATCTATATCCACAGTAAAACGAGTCCTATACCGCTCAGCAAGGAAGAAGCCACTGCTCCAAAACCGCCATAAAAAAGCAAGACTACGGTTTGCAACTGCACATGGGGCGAAAGATCGTACTTTTTGGAGAAATGTCCTCTGGTCTGATGAAACAAAAATAGAACGGTTTGGCCATAACGACCATCGTTGTGTTTGGAGGGAAAAGAGGGAGGTTTGCAAGCCGAAGGACACCATCCCAACCGGGGGTGGCAGCATCATGTTGTGGGGGTACTTTGATGCAGGAGGGACTGGTGCACTTCACAAAATAGATGGCATCATGAGGAAGGAAAATTATGTGCATATATTGAAGCAACATCTTAAGACAACAGTCAGGAAGTTAAAACTAGGTCTTCCAAATGGACAATGACTCCAAGCATACTTCCAAAGTTGTGGCAAAATGGCTTAAGGACAACAAAGTCAAGGTATTGGAGTGGTCATAACAAAGCCCTGACCTCAATCCTATAGAAGATTTGTGTGCAAGAAAGGAGGCCTACAAACCTGCCTCAGTTACACCAGTTCTGTCTGGAGGAATGGGCCAAAATTCACCCAACTTATTGTGGGAAGCGTGTCGAAGGCTACACGAAACATTTGCTACCGAATACTAATTGAGTATGTAAACTTCTGACCCACTGGGAATGTGATGAAAGAAATAAAAGATGAAATAAATCACTCTACTATTATTCTGACATTTCACATTCTTAAAATAAAGTGTTGATCCTAACTGACCTAAGACAGGGAATTTTTACTAGGATTAAATGTAAGGAATTGTAAAAAACTGAGTTTAAATGTTTTTGGCTAAGGTGTATGTAAACGTCCGACTTCAACTACATATATATTATGACAAAAAGGAAAAACATACATAGGCCTATGACATTAGAACTTTGTGTTCTTCCTAAAACAAGCTTCCTTATGTATCGTTACAGATAGAGAATTGTCCATTGCAGGTCCGTGGACAACTCTGTTCGGAGGGCTTCAGTGGTTGTCTCTACCCCCCCCTATATCTTAACCAGGTCTCTACCAGTATTTGGCAGTACGTTCATCTGGCCTCATAACCGCAGACCACGTGTAACCACGCCAGCCCAGGACCTCCACATCCGGCTTCTTCACTTATAAGCTCATCTGTGGGATAGTCATCCTCACCAGGGTATTGACTTGACTGCAGTTCGGTGTCGTAACTGACTTCAGTGGGAAAATTCTTACCTTCAATGCCCACTGGAATGCTGGAGACATGTGCTCTTCATGGATGAATGCCAGTTACAACTGTACCGGGCAGATGGCAGACAGCGTGTATGGCGTTGTGTGGGCGAGCGGTTTGCTGATGTCAACGTTGTGAACAGAGAGCCCCATGGTGGGGGTGGGGTTATGGTATGGGCAGGCATAAGCTACGGATGGTCATTTGAATACACAGAGATAGCGTGACGAGTTCCTGAGGCCCATTGTCGTGCCATTCATCCACGCCATCATCTCATGTTTCAGCATGATAATGCATGGCCACGTCGCAAGGACCTGCACACAATTCATAAAAGCTGAAAATGGCCCAGTTCTTCCATGGCCTGCATACTCACCAGACATGTCACCCGTTGAGCATGTTTGGGATGCTCTGGATTGACGTGTACAACAGCGTGTTCCAGTTCCCATCAATATCCAGCAACTTTCACACAGCCATTGAAGAGGAGTGGGACAACATTCCACAGGCCACAATCAACAGCCTGATCAACTCTATTCGAGACGCACCGCATTAGGCAAATGGTGGTCACATGACTGGTTTTCTGATCTACGCCCCTACCTTTTTGTAAGGTATCTGTGTCCAACAGATGCATACTGTATTCCCAGTCATTAGGCTCTAATCTATGTGAAATCCATAGATTAGAGCCTAATGAATTTATTTCAATTGACTGACTTCCTTATATGGAAATCTTTGAAATGATTGCATGTCACATTTATATTGTTGTTCAGTGTATAAAAACAATATTGTTAAACTGACATTGGTACTTAATGCAGGTAAAAAAAAAAAGCATCTGATGATCTATGCATATTTACATTGGATGGAGGCCACAAACCTCTCCAAAGTGTGCCTAGTTCCTAAGCAATTTCAATACACTTTTCTGACTCAAAGAAGAGTCTTAAACTATAAGGTGCTTTTTTGAGCTCCCCTAACTAGAGTGAGGACACTTGTAGACGTTTTGTTTGGACTACAGCCCTGCATCCCCGCCTTTACACAATTACTGTGCATTATAACAGTGCATTATAAATCACAATCTGGGTCAGGTGGCATCATTTGAAAGCTTGTTCTATCGCCAACATGACTAGCTAAGTTATAAAATGCAATCTTACAGTGTTAGGCTTTCAACAAGGCGCATAGAATTGTGTGCATTCAGATGCGTGGTCCGTGGCTAACGTTCTTCACAATACAACAAACAAAGGCTCATTCTGTTCGGGACAACCCAGGGTATTACGCCATGTCATCCTTGTAACTGTACATCAAACATCTCGATCATAAACGCTGACACTGTAATTTTGGAAAGCGAGTAATGTATGGAAATATAAAGAGCACATCTGCTTGTGTAAAGTCAAAGCGGTAATTGTTATAATCACGTCATCTTTCAAAATACATAGTCCTCGTAACTTAATAGTATTTTCCTCACTCAGACAATAAAACATCTGCAAAAATTGCCCAATTAGCGGGTGGGATGGGGGCAACTTCTTGTCACGCGCGCTGAATGGCTGTCAGTCAAAACCCACACAGAACCCTGAGCTCTGACGTCATGTATAGCATGTTACTGTACAGCCAATGCGTTCCAATTTAGGCACGTATTTTATTTACATTTAAATAAAAAGGTACGCACGCACGACTAAGTCGAAAAGCATCTGCTAAATGGCGTATTATTATATTAGTGTTATTACAGTGTTGTTTAAATGAACCAACTAATTAAGGTAAACCCCCTAACACCTTTACTGTGGGTCTTGGTTCTAGAACACTGATCGTAATTATTATTACATCACCAAGGTGAACTTAGTTTCACTGGGGGACACAGTTGAAACTGATAAATGCCTAACAAATACTAAGTAGGTGTGCAGAACCTCTCCACTTTCAAATACAAGTAAGAGCCTTTAGTTTGTTAGATATACAGTAACACACATGACATCTAGTGGTCATACAGAGAATAGACGTACATTTCTGAACAGAGGCATGCCTATATCTAGTTCAGTTGTGGACATAATCAAAAACCTCATGGTTCTCGATGATTACTTTCACACCACTTGGCAGCAAGATTATGTCAAAAAGGAAAAATGTTGGTGGAAAATGTCCAACTGAAACAGAACACAGTGGAACATTTTCACCAACGATACGACCGACTAGTCAATAGAATTTTCCCATTGACAAAATTTGCATCATGGTGGAAGAATTTGCCAGGAGGATCTGGGTTGCTTCGTTAGGCAGGGAGAGGAACACAGGATCTCTCGCAAAGAACCCATTCAGGCATGGGGAACAGGGTGTTCACACGCAAGTGCTATTTGTAGCATTCTTTGAAAGGGCTCATCTGTCCATCCTCTCAACCTGGTATCGAAAGACTTGACGCTCTCTAGTTACACTGCACAGTAATACACAGGTCACCCTCTAGATTGTACAGTATGTCCGTTTGTGTGTGTATAGCGTGTTAACCACTAACCCTAAAGCTGTCAGGGGAGTCAAGGTGCAGCCTCTGTCGGATGTCCTCAGAGGCTCCGGCACACAGCCTGTAGAAGATGTGGTAGTTCCTCTCCTCTTTGCTCTGCATGCAGATCCTTGACTTCTCCAGCAGGTAGTGGGACACGAAGCCACCCACCACTTTATTCTGTCACACACAAGATGTGGGCCAACGGAGCAACAACTAAATTGACCAAAATACAGAAATTCCTTACCAGGCTGAAATTGAATTAGTCACAGAAGACGATGGCTAACCTTTTCATTGAAGTGGATTTCCACAAATTTCCCAAAACGACTGCTGTTGTTATTCCTGACTGTCTTGGCGTTTCCAAAGGCCTCAAGCAGTGGGTTTGCTGAAATACACAGGCACAAAAAATAAGTATTGGGATCGTTTCCAACTATAGAAGGCCAAAGTACGATCTGGAAGTTATTGGTGAAGTTATTTGGTTAAATCCTACCTTGAACAATTCTCTCATCAATACCTTGACCCGTTCCGTATGATGTTGTTAAATATCTATAGGATGAAAGACAAACAATGATGCTACAGTTTATTGGACTAGGGCTATTAACTCAAATTAACTTTTTGGATTAATAGCATTGTCTGAAAGTGTTCAGAATACACTGAACACATCCAAAATACATAATCTATACAGCTAAAAACAATGCGATGTCAAAACAAGTTGACATCGAGGTTAAAGAAAGTGTGCTTTATCAATTTACCTGATTTTGCTAACGTCAATAGTCTTGTAATACTTAAATTACAGCTCAATTTGTGCAAATTCAGAATTTGCGATGAATCGTGATTAGTCAGCAAATCCTGCGATTAATGTCAGAAAAAAAACTGGAAATGAGTGATATTACAGAAAACATGGCTTATGCATTGACAACCAACCTCCTTACACAACATCAGACCTCGAAATACAGGGCTGCCCGCTGGCCTGGGTCAGTCAATCTTCCACGCTATTAGTTATGTAGATTATCACACGAGCACATTGCCGATTTTAAGCGTAAAATCTGTCAACTGATTGTCGCATGGAGCAGCTCACAGCATAACAACAGCGGTAGTGTAGGTACTAGGAAAGACTTCTCAACTTATATCTACCAGTAAAATAATTAAGCATTTATGTGAAAATCCTGGAAAAACTAAACGAGGAAAATTGAATTTAGAAAAATATCAGAGATATTATAGGACCCTACAACTATAGATCTAAATATCAGAGATATTATAAGACCCTACAACTACAGATCTAAATATCAGAGATGTTATAGGACCCTACAACTACAGATCTAAATATCAGAGATGTTATAGGACCCTACAACTACAGATCTAAATATCAGAGATGTTATAGGACCCTACAACTATAGATCTAAATATGAGAGATGTTATAGGACCCTACAACTATAGATCTAAATATGAGAGATGTTATAGGACCCTACAACTACAGATCTAAATATCAGAGATGTTATAGGACCCTACAACTATAGATCTAAATATGAGAGATGTTATAGGACCCTACAACTATAGATCTAAATATGAGAGATGTTATAGGACCCTACAACTACAGATCTAAATATCAGAGATGTTATAGGACCCTACAACTATAGATCTAAATATGAGAGATGTTATAGGACCCTACAACTACAGATCTAAATATCAGAGATGTTATAGGACCCTACAACTATAGATCTAAATATCAGAGATTTTATAGAACCCTACAACTATAGATCTAAATATGAGAGATGTTATAGGACCCTACAACTATAGATCTAAATATCAGAGATTTTATAGGACCCTACAACTATAGATCTAAATATCAGAGATATTATAGGACCCTACAACTATAGATCTAAATATCAGAGATATTATAGGACCCTACAACTATAGATCTAAATATCAGAGATATTATAGGTCCCTACAACCACAGATCTAAATATCAGAGATTTTATAGATACCTACAAATATAGCCTGCTGACTGTTCAAAATCACTAAGAATAGTCTGAGGTTGCGCAAAGGTTTTATTTCTTCCATCCAAACAATCAATGTAAATATATAAAAGTTAAAATGTAATTATTTGTGTCTGGAGGTTATTATAGGCTGTAGGTTACTTACTCAGCCCACAAATTAAATATAAAATCTCCTGATATTGAATTAGACCTTTCCTGTTCGATTTTGTCCTGGGGCAGTATTCCCCCCCCCCCCCCATTTGGGCCAGTAGCTTTCAGCAGGCACTGGCAAGGTGTTTCACTGACAAATGTACCTGAATGTCAAGCCCTACACATAGTGAATTTGGGTAAAGGTACAATCAACTAGAAGAAGTTGCAATGAACTGCAGATATTGAGATGAGAGCGATGCAAGACTTCGCTCTCACACAGTCACACAGAGTTACTGTGCTTATGCAAGGGTGCGCTTCACGCTGCTTCAACGTGATAGCGTCAGGACCAAAACAGCTGAGAAGTTTAGTCTCGCGATACAACACTCTTAATTGTTGCGGAAATTGACCCATTGTTTACTTTGTGCAATGCAACGTTATCTCGCTCAGTCCATCTTTAAGGTTGTCTGTAATACAGTGGAGAGAACAAGTATTTGATACACTGACGATTTTGCAGGATTTCCCACTTACAAAGCATGTAGAGGTCTGTAATTGTTATCATAGGTACACTTCAACTGTGAGAGACGGAATCTAAAACAAAAATCCAGAAAATCACATTGTATGATTTTTAAATCATTAATTTGCATTTTATTGCATGACATAAGTATTTGATCACCTACCAACCAGTAAGAATTCCGGCTCTCACAAACTGTTAGTTTTTCTTTAAGAAGCCCTCCTGTTCTCCACTCATTACCTGTATTAACTGCACCTGTTTGAACTCGTTACCTGTATAAAAGACACCTGTCCACACACTCAATCAAACGGACTCCACACACTCAATCAAACAGCTGTGTAAGGACATCAGGGATAAAGGCTGGGATGGGCTACAGGAAAATAGGCAAGCAGCTTGGTGAGAAGGCAACAACTGTTGGTGCAATTATTAGAAAATGGAAGAAGTTCAGCGCACGCAAGGTCCCCCTGCTCAAGCCAGCGCATGTCCAGGCCCGTCTGAAGTTTATCAGTGACCATCTGGATGATCCAGAGGAGGAATGGGAGAAGGTCATGTGGTCTGATGAGATAAAAATAGAGCTTTTTGGTCTAAACTCCACTCGCCGTGTTTGGAGGAAGAAGGAGGATGAGTACAACCCCAAGAACACCATCCCAACCGTGAAGCATGGAGGTGGAAACATCATTCTTTGGGGATGCTTTTCTGCAAAGGGGACAGGACGACTGCACCGTATTGAGGGGAGGATGGATGGGGCCATGTATCGCGAGATCTTGGCCAACAACCTCCTTCCCTCAGTAAGAGCATTGAAGATGGGTCGTGGCTGGGTCTTCCAGCATGACAACGACCCGAAACACACAGCCAGGGCAACTAAGGAGTGGCTCCGTAAGAAGCATCTCAAGGTCCTGGAGTGGCCTAGCCAGTCTCCAGACCTGAACCCAATAGAAAACCTTTGGAGGTAGCTGAAAGTCCGTATTGCCCAGCGACAGCCCCGAAACCTGAAGGATCTCGAAAAGGTCTGTATGGAGGAGTGGGCCAAAATCCCTGCTGCAGTGTGTGCAAACCCGGTCAAGAAGTACAGGAAACGTATGTTCTCTGTAATTGCAAACAAAGGTTTCTGTACCAAATATTAAGTTCTGCTTTTCTGATGTATCAAATACTTATGTCATGCAATAAAATGCAAATTAATTATTTAAAAATCATACAATGTATTTGTATGATTTAAAAATCATACAAATACAATGTGATTTTCTGGATTTTTGTTTTAGATTCCGTCACTCACAGTTGAAGTGTACCTATGATAAAAATTACAGACCTCTACATGCTTTGTAAGTGGGAAAACCTGCAAAATCGGCAGTGTATCAAATACTTGTTCTCTCCACTGTAACTAACAAGATCATAGTAGTCAGTAAGACTTTTAGGCCAGACCTGAGGACAAACTTTGTGTTTTCTGTCTTCCCGGCCCCAGATTCTCCAGACACTATGATAGACTGGCTCATCTTCAGCACCCTCATGTCCCGATATGCCTTGTCCGCTGAAAGACAGACAAAAAAACACATCATCAATCAAGTACTGGATCTGATGCTTTGACAACACATCATCAATCAAGTACTGGGTCTGATGCTTTGACAACACATTATCAATCAAGTACTGGGTCTGATGCTTTGACAACACATCATCAATCAAGATCTGGATCTGATGCTTTGACAACACATCATCAATCAAGTACTGGATCTGATGCTTTGACAACACATCATCAATCAAGATCTGGATCTGATGCTTTGACAACACATCATCAATCAAGATCTGATGCTTTGACAACACATCATCAATCAAGATCTGGATCTGATGCTTTGACAACACATCATCAATCAAGTACTGGATCTGATGCTTTGACAACACATCATCAATCAAGATCTGGATCTGATGCTTTGACAACACATCATCAATCAACTCCTGGATCTAATGCTTTGACAACACTTCTACATGACATAGTCCTTATTATTCAAATGTATGTCAAATGAAGCAATTGCTTTACATTTAAACACACTGCATTTATGATCAGCAACCAGGCAGTACAGCAGCCATTGATGTAATAGAGATGTGTGCCCTCACCGATAGCGTAGACGTGAGGTGGTAGAGTGCCCAGGGACCGGCCCTGGTAAGACTTGATGGTCTCTGGAGCGTACAGTTTGGGGATGTCATAGTAAGGGTTCACCGCAATCAAGATGTTGGCCACATAAGTCTGTGTAGCAAAAAGTCTCATTGTTAACCATCGCGAACTAGAGCACACGTGCCAAACTCACGGAGGGACGAGAGTCTGCTTGTGTTCGCTCCTCCCTTGTACTTGATTGTTAAATTATGGTCAATAACTAGTAAAAAACTCCCCTCACCTGGTTGTCTAGGGCTTAATTGAAAGGAAAAAACAAAAATCCAAACACTCGGCCCTCCGTAGAATGAGGTTGACACCCCAGAGCATCTGAATTTCACAACTAGGCCTAAGACCTCCAGAGGTCTCTTACAGGAAGAGAATGGTCTATCTTAATGGCCTACGATTCATCTACAATTGATTTGTAATGAGATGAGGAAATCTTACATAAATCTTGTCTTTACTATACCGCACTCGGACGTTGTTTAAGAGTGTGCCTTCATTCAGATACATAAGAGAACCTGAAAGAGAAAAACAGTCACTCGTGAGAAAGCATACTTTAAACAGATTCTCCAGTACTTTTGAATACTTTTTAGCCAGTAGTTATAAAAGTAGCACTCACGAGCCAGAAGTGGTCCTCGAAAATTGCTAACTACGTCACATATGTGCAGATACTGTATGTGCACCACATCAATGCCCTATGAGCCGGTAGGCCCGCCCTGTAATGTGATTGGATAATGCTGGGCAGACCTCTTGCTAGCGGTCACTCAAATGCGAGGGGCTGAAGCACTGTGGCTAGAACTCTAAGTGCTAGTGGGCTGGCCCACATGGGGGGAAATGTAGAGAAAATGGCACTGCACAGCTCCAAGAAAACAGTCGTTTTAAAACTAGGGAATTCATGGCTAATTGAGGAAAGACTAATTCTGCATGTAGATAGATAGATAGATAGGTACTTTATTGATCCCCGGGGGGGAAATTTCATTGTCAAGCAGCTACAACAAAACACAGGGCAGGTGCAAAATGCCACAACGAAAGTACACAAAAGACAGATACACGGTACATGTATGAACTACACATTGACACCTCCAGCTCAAAGAGGGAAGTTTAAAAATAATAATCTTAGTCGCCAAAGTTTCGGAGCATGTCTTTAAAAACATCTGCACATTAAGTTACATAAACCATCATGAAGTCCATATCAGACAAGCGAACTTGGGGATAGAAAAAAGTATTGAGTGTGAACTCACAGTTGTCCTCCATATGTTTGTTGACATCCTCCTCAGCAGGGAACACTTGTTTCATAGAAGCCAGAAAGGTCTGCAACATCAAAAGAAGTTCAATTATAAACATTTACATCCTGTAAACATTCTCATGAGACGTACTCCACCACTAGTGGTGTATTAAGAGCCAGACCATTTATTTGTGTCTCATTAGGGTCTACTGAACATGTTCTATGTCAACTTAGGCAGGATAGATATAAATATACATACATTCACACACACACACACACACACACACACACACAGTTGAAGTCAGACATTTTTCAACCACTCCACAGATTTCATGTTAACAAACTATAGTTTTGGCAAGTCAGTTAGGACATCTAATTTGTGCATGACAAGTAATTCTTCCAACAATTGTTTACAGACAGATTTAACTTGACTGTGCCTAAAAACAGCTTGGAAAATTCCAGAAAATGATGTCATGGCTTTAGAAGCTTCTGATAGGCTAATTGACAAAATTTGAGTCAACTGGAGGTGTACCTGTGGATGTATTTCAAGGCCTACCTTCAAACTCAGTGCCTCTTTGCTCGAAATCATGGGAAAAATCAAAAGAAATTGTAGACCTCCACAAGTCTGGTTCATCCTTGGGAGCAATTTCCAAACGCCTGAAGGTACCACGTTCATCTGTACGAACAATAGTACGCAAGTACAAACACCATGGGACCACGCAGCCGTCATAACGCTCAGGAAGGAGACGCGTTCTGTCTCCTAGAGATGAACGTACTTTGGTGTGAAAAGTGCAAATCAATCCCAGAACAACAGCAAAGGACCTAGTAAATATGCTGGAGGAAACCGGTACAAAAGTATCTATATCCACAGTAAAACAAGTCCTATATCGACATAACCTGAAAGGCAGCTCAGCAAGGAAGAAGCCACTGCTCCAAAACTGCCATAAAAGCGCCAGACTACGGTTTGCAACTGCACATGGGGACAGAGATCGTACTTTTTGGAGAAATGTTCTCTGGTCTGATGAAACAAAAATAGAACTGTTTGGACATAACGACCATCTGGAGTCTTTGACAATTTTTAGGGCCTTCCTCTGACACCGCCTAGTATAGAGGTCTTGGATGGCAGGAAGCTTGGCCCCAGTGATGTACTGGGCAATATTTGCCCATATCTTCTTTTAAAAAACTATTTTTAAACCATAACTAGGCCACTCAGGAACATCCAATGTCGTTTTGGTAAGCAACTCCAGTGTAGATTTGGCCTTGTGTTTTAGGTTATTGTCCTGCTGAAAGGTGAATTCATCTCCCAGTGTCTGGTGGAAAGCAGACAACCAGGTTTTCCTCTAGGATTTTGCCTGTGCTTAGCTTTATTCTATTTATTTTTATCCTAAAAAACGTCCTCATCCTTGCCGATGACAAGCATACCCATAACATGATGCAGCCACCACCATGCTTGAAAATATGGAGGGGTACTCAGTGATTGTGTAGGATTTGCCCCAAACATAATGCTTTGTATTCAGGACAAAAAGGTCATTTCTTTGCCTCATTTTTTTTTGCAGTATTAGTTAAGTGCCTTGTTGCAAACAGGATGCATGTTTTGGAATATTTTTATTCTGAGAATTACCCAAAAAGAGAGAGTCAAAGCTGTAACCGCCGCCAAAGGTGCTTCTACAAAGTATTGACTTTGTGAATACTTATGTAAATTAGATCTGTATTTCATTTTCCATCAATTTGCTAAACATTTCAAAAACATGTTTTCACTTTGTCATTATGGGGTATTGTGTGTAGATGGGTGAGAAAATAAATCCATTTAAAATTCAGGCTGTAACAACAAAATGTGGAATAAGTCAAGGGATATGAACGCTTTCTGAAGGCTCTGTAAATTGAAAGGAACAAGCTGCTTATGTGAGAAACAAGGGCAGAGACATGGCAAGCTGATGAATAATTTAGTGGGAGGGAAACAGGATATGAGCTGTGTGTGTGTGCATGTGTGTGTCCTGGCTAGGGATATGAGCTCAGACTGGCTCTACTGTTTACTGTGGGGGCCCAGACGTGCATTTACGACACCCTATACACTACTGTGACAGACCTAAACACACCTGCCCAGTTCATTTTATGAGCTCTACATATGTATAGGTGTGTGTGGTGTGTCTTAGCTGCTTACCCTACTGGCACAAACACCATGTAGGCAAAAACAGAAAGAGCTTTGTGTGCCACGGCGAATAAAGAGCTGCCAACCCCAATAACAATACTCCCCGCTAACAAGACATCGCCAGGATGCTCTAGCCCTGCTCTGACAGAGGGTCATAGGCAGAGCTGTGTTTTAATGAGCTGAAAGTTGATCATTTAGGCCCTGCAAACCTTGGGTGACTGGTTCTGGGCCTGTTTTGATGTCAAACAGTTCATAATGGTTAGGTTCTGGTTAAGGATCAAGAGTAAACAGGTAGGTTGTTGCTAAAGCCTTGTTAGAGATATGTGTTTTTGTTGAGTCTTAATCCTCCGCTCTGCCTATGTCGCACTTCCGGATCTGCAATGACGGGTAACGGCGCGAGAGCAGTGTTTGTCAGACCATGAGACATCCCGAAAATCGCTCCTCTCACAAAATCGTCTCTTGGCCTACAAAACCCCTCTATGGAAAGAGGAGACTCACATACACAATGGTGTTCTCCTTTATGCTCTATGACCTCCAACAGACGTCTGTCTGTGGCGTCGGAACCGTTTGGGTTTCCATTCTAATGACCCCTCTTTGCAAAGGTGAGACTCTCACAAACACGTAAAGTACAGATTGGACACACCTACTCATTGGTTATTTCTTTATTTCTAGATTGTACAATAGTGACATCATCAACATATGGAATCATGTAGTAGCCAAAAAAGTGTTAAACAAAATCAAAATATATTTTATATTTGAGATTCTTGAAAGTTTGCCACCCTTGATGACAACTTTGTACACTCTTTGCTTTCTTTCAACCAGCTTCATGAGGTATTCTGCAGCGATACGTCATCCCATCTGGTTTGCATTTAGTGGGACTATCATTTGTTTTTCAACAGGACAATGACCCAACACCTCCAGGCTGTGTAAGAGCTATTTGACCAAGACGGAGGGTGGTGGAGGGCTGCATCATATGACCTGGCCTCCACAATCACCTGACCTCAACCTGATTGAGATGGTTTGGGATGAGTTGGACCACAGAGTGAAGGAAAAGCAGCCAACAAGTGCTCAGCATATGTGGGAACTCCAAGACTGTTGGAAAAGCATTCCAGGTGAAGCTGGTTGAGAGAATGCCAAGAGTGTGCAACGCTGTTATCAAGGCAAAGGGTGGCTACTTTGAACAATCTAAAATGTTTTGATTTTGGTTACTACATGATTCCATATATGTTATTTCATAATTTTGATGTCTTCAATATTATTCTACAATGTAATAAAGAAAAACCCTTGAATGAGTAGAAGTGTGGTAGTCCTGTGTAGCTCAGATGGTAGAGCATGGCGCTTGCAACGCCAGGGTTTTGGGTTCGATTCCCACGGGGGACCAGTATGAAAAAAGTATGAACATGTATGCACTAACTGTAAGTCGCTCTGGATAAGAGTGTCTGTCTGCTAAATGACTAAAATATAAAATGTGTTCAAACCTTTGACTGAGCAAACCCTTCCTCTGTCCAGTGTTTGTGTTCTTTTGCCCATCTTAATCTTTTCTTTTTATTGTCCAGTCTGAGATATGGCTTTTTATTTGCAACTCTGCCTAGAAGGCCAGCATCTCGTAGTCGCTTCTTCACTGTTGACGTTGAGACTGGTGTTTTGTGGGTACTATTTAATGAAGCTGCCAGTTGAGGACTTGAGGCGTCTGTTTCTCAAACTAGACACTAATGTACTTGTCCTCTTGCTCAGTTGTGCACCGGGGCCTCCCACTCCTCTTTCTATTCTGGTTAGAGCCAGTTTGCGCTGTTCTGTGAAGGGAGTAGTACTCAGCGTTGTATGAGATCTTCAGTTTCTTGGCAATTTCTCGCATGGAATAGCTTTAATTTCTTAGAAACAAAAATAGACTGACAAGTTTCAGAAGAAAGTTTTGTTTCTGGACATTCTGAGCCTGTAATCGAACCCACAAATGCTGATGCTCCAGATACTGAACTAGTCTAAAGAAGGCCAGTATTATTGCTTCTTTAAATCAACACAACAGTTTTCAGCTGTTTTAACATAATTGCAAAAAGGGTTTTCTAATTATTAATTAGCCTGATAAACTTGGATTAACTAACACAACGTTCCATTGGAACACGAGTGATGGCTGCTGATAATCCCCTCTGTACGCCTTTGTAGATATTCCATTTAAAAAAATCTGACGTTTCCAGCAACAATAGTCATTTACAACATTAACAATGTCTACACTGTATTTCTGATCAATTTGATGTTATTTTAAAATGGACAAAAAAATGTGCTTTTCTTTCAAAAACAAGGACATTTCTAAGTGACCTCAAACTTTTGAACAGTAGTGTATTTGGACACATGGATATTTCAGCTAAATTCCCACCACATTCATTGATAAAGGAAACCCAATTTAACAAATCACACCAAAAAAAGAAAATGTTATGCAATTAAATTAAACATTTTACATTATGCGGAAAGTTAAAACACCCCTACCTTTACCATCACATAAAATCGCTAACATTAGAACCAAAACAAGTGCAAATGATTAGAACACATTAGAGAGAAACCTAGGAGGGTCCAGCCTTCCATAAAGATTAGAAACTTGGTCTGGTTTGGTCTTAACCATATGGGTGTGTGGTAACACATCATGCAAAGATAAAAAAAACCTACCCGAGACCCTCAGAAGAAAGATTATTGATGCCCATGAGTTTGGGAGGAGTTACAAATCCATTTCCAAGAAACTCGAAGTACATCATTCCACGGTCCGACGGCTCATCTACTAATGGAGAAAATTCCAGACCACTGGAAATCTACCTAGGACAGGTCGTCCCACCAAAGTCAGCCCAAGAGCTGACCGAAAGATGCTCATAGAAGTCTCTAAGAACCCCAGGGTAACATCAAGGGATCTACAGGCCTCTCTTGCCACAATCAATGTCAAAGTGCATGGGTACACTGTCAGAAAATGACTGCACAAACTTGGCCAACATGGGAGGTCAGGAAGGAAGAAGCCTCTGCTCTCAAAAAATAATATCAAGACAACTGACGTTTGTCAGACAACACCTGGGTAAAGACCAAAACTACTGGAACAATGTACTCTGGACAGATGAGTCAAAGGTGGAGTTGTTTGGCCGTAATGCCAGACGCCATGTTTGGTGAAAACAAAACACTGCCTTTGAACAGAAGAACCTCACACCAACCGTAAAGCATGGAGGCGGTGGCATTATGGTTTGGGGCTGCTTTGCTGCCTCAGGGCCTGGCCAACTTGACATCATTGACTCAACCATGAATTCTATATTGTACCAGAGAATTATTGAGGAGAATGTAAAGGCCATCTGTCAAAAAGCTGAAGCTGAACCGAACATGGATCTTGCAACAGGACAATGATCCAAAACACAAAAGCAAAGCTACAACAGAATGTCTCAAAAAGAAGAAATGGAGGTGTTATGGAACGGCCGAGTCAAAGCCCAGATCTCAATCCTATTGAAATGCTGTAGAGGGTCTTGAAGCGGGCCGTGCATGCTAGAAAACCCTGGAACATAACATAACACAGTTGAAGCAGTACTGTAAAGAAGAGGCCAGAAATTTCTGAGAGAGACTGAGACAGTTACAAGAAACGTCTACATGAAGTTATTTCAGCCAAAGGGGGAAACACCAGCTATTGAAGCTTGAGGTGGACTTAGTTTTTTTTTCGCACTATGGAATTGCATTTTTTAATGAATAAATGATTACAAAGCATACTCTTTCAGTGTAATTTGTTAAATTAGGTTACCTTTATCTGTCAATAGTTCTGTCTAAATACGTAACAATAAAAATAAGAACTTAATCACATGACTGTATATACAGCCAGGCTTTGGTTGAACTCATTCAGTGAAAGAAATGCACTGGGGTGTGACCTAAGGCATAGTGCATGAGGTGGCTCTTTTTCCTCCAATGATCTTTCCCACCAGGTAACGCAATCGCCACACCTTCTGACACTGCTGCTGTCCCATTACTTATTGACTGCCTCTGTTAGTGACACCATGATACAGCGCAGGGCTGTTTTACATACTCTTACATTTCTCATATTATCGGTTTAAACATCTCTCTGTAATTCAGGTCAAGTGCTTTCTGAAAGGGGAACATGCTGCAGTATACCAGCCAAGAATCTAACCCACACTGGTACCATCATGTGGTAGCAAATTAAACTCTTGTAATGAACCTAGGGTCAACAGAGGTTAGCATTACGATTTGGGCCGGGACGATACCAGTATCATGATACCTGTTGGTATCGTGGCAAGGAAACAAGACATGAAGAGGATTGATCTTCTTCAGGAAAACAGCATTAAATGTTGGAAACAAACGTTTCTTTTCATAGCTATAAAACACACAACATTTTACATACAGCAAGTTAACGGACCAAAGAGTTGCCCGTCTGCTTCTGGTTTTCATTTTTGCCATGGAAAGAAATATTGCGATATTACGTAATTAGGGCTGTGAGCAAGATGGAGTGGTTGGGGCCTCCCGAGTGGCGCAGAGGCCTCACTACAGACCCTGGTTCGAGCCCAGGGTGTGTCACAGCCGGCCGCGACCGGGAGACCCATGAGGCAGCGCACAATTGGCCCAGCGTCGTCCGGGTTAGGTGAGGCCGGGATGTCCTTGGCCTGCCACAAGGAGTCGCAAGAGCGCGATGGGACGAGCGCATGCACGCTGACTTCGGTCGCTAGCTGTACGGTGTTTCCTCCGACACGTTGGTGCGGCTGGCTTCCGGGTAAAGCGAGCAGTGTGTCAACAAGCAGTGCGGCTTGGCGGGGGTCGTGTTTCTGAGGACGCACGACTCCCGACCTTCACCGCTCCCGAGTCCGTACGGTAGTTGCAGCGATGGGAGAAGACTACCAATCGGATACCACGAAAAGGAGTAGAACATAAGCACACATTCTAAACCACAGGAGTAAAACTCATTCCATGGCTGAGTCCAAGTATATGCTGTTTTATTTATATTTCCTTGAAATTTGTGTCCAATTAAGGCCTATACAACCAGGGGAGGGGAGTTCCTAAATAATAAATTACCTTAATTGATCAATCAAGTACAAGGGTTTGGCCCTCCATGGAATGGGTTTGACACGTGTTCTAAAAACTGAGAGTTTGACTGACCTTGCCCTTCTGGTTGAGTGGTTCGATAGTGAGGGCGTCAGCTCCAATGTCCACGATCATGCCCAGTTGAAACCCATCGGTGGGGTGGGGTGCCCACACTGGCTTCCCATCCTCCATGGCTAACCACAGCTACCCTGTGGGCTCTGGAGACAGGAGAAGAATCAGGAAGTAGAATCCTTATGATATGCCATGCCAACAACAAAATACTACTACTGAATTTCCCATTGTGGGGTAGTTCAATAAAGTATGAAGCTATCTATCAACAAGTCTACCTTCTGTACATCCCTAAATGAATAAAAACATGCCATGCTTCATACTTCATTCAGACAAACAAGTATAGGCATATACAATATTGTATGGCAACATTCATCCAACCATGTAAGTGCGCGCAACCCTAGTGTGTGATTGCTTTCCATACCATTATATTGTTGTTCCCTTGATTAATAGATCCTGTAAAATAGGATCTGCCGTATCGAGAGGACAGGACCTAGGTATATCTCCAGAGAACTTGAGTCCTTTTGACACCAGAAGCCAGCAAAAGCGTGTGACTTAGGAGGGAACTTCTGTAAAACTTTGGCTCACAAACTGAAAGTGTGCAATCAAGAAGGAAGTTTTACATTAAGCTTCACGTTACATTAAGTTGGCCAAATAGTTCTTGAGTGTCCCTGGTGCTGTTAATGGTGTAACTACACTGTAAATCAAGGACTACCACTGAATATTTAATGGTGTAACTACACTGTAAATCAAGGACTAACGCTGAATATTTAATGGTGTAACTACACTGTAAATCAAGGACTACCGCTGAATATTTAATGGTGTAACTACACTGTAAATCAAGTACTACCACTGAATATTTAATGGTGTAACTACACTGTAAATCAAGGACTACCGCTGAATATTTAATGGTGTAACTACACTGTAAATCAAGTACTACCACTGAATATTTAATGGTGTAACTACACTGTAAATCAAGTACTACCACTGAATATTTAATGGTGTAACTACACTGTAAATCAAGGACTAACGCTGAATATTTAATGGTGTAACTACACTGTAAGTCAAGTACTACCACTGAATATTTAATGGTGTAACTACACTGTAAATCAAGGACTAACGCTGAATATTTAATGGTGTAACTACACTGTAAGTCAAGGACTACCGCTGAATATTTAATGGTGTAACTACACTGTAAGTCAAGGACTAACGCTGAATATTTAGCTTGCCATTTCTGGTCACCTAAATAGTTAGTTACTATTAGAATTTCTCTCAAAATAGTAACTATCTAAGAAAAAATGCTTTTAGTGAGTGAACTAGGAGAACTGAGGTATCCAAGCATCTAGCAGCTGTTGATGGTGGCATAACAATGACTCCCAACAACAGTACAGTCAGAACAGGAGTGTGAAATATGCCCCGTCACACCAGCCTCTAGATGGTTAGGTCACACCAGCCTCTAGATGGTTAGGTCACACCAGCCTCTAGATGGTTAGGTCACACCAGCCTCTAGATGGTTAGGTCACACCAGCCTCTAGATGGTTAGGTCACACCAGCCTCTAGATGGTTAGGTCACACCAGCCTCTAGATGGTTAGGTCACACCAGCCTCTAGATGGTTAGGTCACACCAGCCTCTAGATGGTTAGGTCACACCAGACTCTAGATGGTTAGGTCACACCAGCCTCTAGATGGTTAGGTCACACCAGCCTCTAGATGGTTAGGTCACACCAGCCTCTAGATGGTTAGGTCACACCAGCCTCTAGATGGTTAGGTCACACCAGCCTCTAGATGGTTAGGTCACACCAGCCTCTAGATGGTTAGGTCACACCAGCCTCTAGATGGTTAGGTCACACCAGCCTCTAGATGGTTAGGTCACACCAGCCTCTAGATGGTTAGGTCACACCAGCCTCTAGATGGTTAGGTCACACCAGCCTCTAGATGGTTAGGTCACACCAGCCTCTAGATGGTTAGGTCACACCAGCCTCTAGATGGTTAGGTCACACCAGCCTCTAGATGGTTAGGTCACACCAGCCTCTAGATGGTTAGGTCACACCAGCCTCTAGATGGTTAGGTCACACCAGCCTCTAGATGGTTAGGTCACACCAGCCTCTAGATGGTTAGGTCACACCAGCCTCTAGATGGTTAGGTCACACCAGCCTCTAGATGGTTAGGTCACACCAGCCTCTAGATGGTTAGGTCACACCAGCCTCTAGATGGTTAGGTCACACCAGCCTCTAGATGGTTAGGTCACACCAGCCTCTAGATTGTTAGGTCACACCAGCCTCTAGATTGTTAGGTCACACCAGCCTCTAGATTGTTAGGTCACACCAGCCTCTAGATTGTTAGGTCACACCAGCCTCTAGATGTTAGGTCTATCACTGTGTGAGGGGTGATTAGAGATTTCCATTGTACAGCAGCACTCAGTGATTGTTCTCCTAGCTAGCAGTGTGTGTGTGGTTTCTCAGGACACAGAGTGCTTGCTGGGTGTTTGGCGGTGACCCAGTTATAGCATGGATGCCTGGGAGATTCTTCCAGTGCACTTGTTAATTATTCAGCTTACGCTTAGTCAGTCACTTAATGATCAGATCAACAATGCCCTGTTAGCTTTGGCATGGAGCTGAACTCAGTAAATCTACTAACGTAGGTCCTATGAGTACATGGACTGTATTAGGTCAATTCTGTAGTTGGTTTGGCACAGGCAGAATCTATTTTGTTCCCAACATATGGCTACAACGTGTCATAATTTGTCAGTCACCATGCAGAGGCTTACAATTACTTTCCAATGCTAGAGGAAAGAATGACTGTGTGCACCAGAGCCATTATTCAAAAATATAAATATAATAAAAACATCCAAACATGGATTGCCTTCGACATTCATACTCCATGCAAAACAACAAGCACACCCAACACATGCGATAGTGCTGATACACTTTACCAGCCATTAATTAGTAATCCTATGGTGTAGGGTTCACATACAGAACTGAACCTTGGCTCAGCTATCCAATTAGTTTGTGGGATTGAGGTAAAATGCCAGAGGGTGGAGATTGAAAAGTGCTGAGATAGCCTACATGACTGGCTCATTTAGCAACGTCTCTTCCTAGTAGCCTACTCCTGTCAGCAAATGGCCAGAGGGTTTCAAACCAATGACCTTACTGAAAGAGGAACTGTCCTATATGTGGCATAATAGTTCCTGTATTACCATGTCTCTGCCTAATCACCTTTCAAAGCCATAGGCCTACCTGTACATTATGGAGATAAAGGCTATTAAAGGTTTAGGCTTTACTGTCATATTTATTCTGGTCTGATGTCCTAAGTTTCCTCTTTTCCAGATATTGGCCTAGGCCAGTGGTGGACAATAATTTTGGCTCAAGGGCCAGAAATTCAGCAGAAGGGTGCAGTTTTTTTCAAGAACGATTTGTTGTTAGTCAAAAGCAATTTGCGGGTAAGAAAAAAGGCAGTTATTTTAAAATGTATAGCCCTGGATCCATTATAATTTCTACATAGTTTATATCTACGCTGAACAAAAATAAAACGCAAAATGTAACAATGTCAAAGATCTTACTGAGTTAAGAGTTCAAAAAGGAAAGCTGTCCATTGAAATACAGTGGGGAGAACAAGTATTTGATACACTGACGATTTTGCAGGTTTTCCTACTTACAAAGCATGTAGAGGTCTGTAATTTTTATCATAGGTACACTTCAACTGTGAGAGACGGAATCTAAAACAAAAATCCAGAAAATCACATTGTATGATTTTTAAATCATTAATTTGTATTTTATTAGATGACATAAGTATTTGATCACCTACCAACCAGTAAGAATTCCGGATCTCACAGACCTGTTAGTTTTTCTTTAAGAAGCCCTCCTGTTCTCCACTCATTACCTGTATTAACTGCACCTGTTTTAACTCGTTACCTGTATAAAAGACACCTGTCCACACACTCAAACGGACTCCACACACTCAATCAAACAGCTGTGTAAGGACATCAGGGATAAAATTGTAGACCTGCACAAGGCTGGGATGGGCTACAGGACAATAGGCAAGCAGCTTGGTGAGAAGGCAACAACTGTTGGCGCAATTATTAGAAAATGGAAGAAGTTCAAGATGACGGTCAATCTCCCTTGGTCTGGGGCACCATGCAAGATCTCACCTCGTGGGGCATCAATGATCATGAGGAAGGTGAGGGATCAGCCCAGAACTACACGGCAGGACCTGGTCAATGACCTGGAGAGAGCTGGGACCACAGTCTCAAAGAAAACCATTAGTAACACACTGCGCCGTCATGGATTAAAATCCTGCAGCGCACGCAAGGTCCCCCTGCTCAAGCCAGCGCATGTCCAGGCCCGTCTGAAGTTTGCCAATGACCATCTGGATGATCCAGAGGAGGAATGGGAGAAGGTCATGTGGTCTGATGAGACAAAAATAGAGCTTTTTGGTCTAAACTCCACTCGCCGTGTTTGGAGGAAGAAGAAGGATGAGTACAACCCCAAGAACACCATCCCAACTGTGAAGCATGGAGGTGGAAACATCATTCTTTGGGGATGCTTTTCTGCAAAGGGGACAGGACGACTTCACCATATTGAGGGGAGGATGGATGGGGCCATGTATCGCGAGATTTTGGCCAACAACCTCCTTCCCTCAGTAAGAGCATTGAAGATGGGTCGTGGCTGGGTCTTCCAGCATGGCAACAACCCGAAACACACAGCCAGGGCAACTAAGGAGTGGCTCCGTAAGAAGCATCTCAAGGTCCTGGAGTGGCCTAGCCAGTCTCCAGACCTGAACCCAATAGAAAATCTTTGGAGGGAGCTGAAAGTCCGTATTGCCCAGCGACAGCCCCGAAACCTGAAGGATCTGGATGGAGGAGTGGGCCAAAATCCCTGCTGCAGTGTGTGCAAACCCGGTCAAGAACTACAGGAAACGTATGATCTCTGTAATTGCAAACAAAGGTTTCTGTACCAAATATTAAGTTCTGCTTTTCTGATGTATCAAATACTTATGTCATGCAATAAAATGCAAATTAATTACAGTTGAAGAGTACCTATGATAAAAATTACAGACTTCTACATGCTTTGTAAGTGGGAAAACCTGCAAAATCGGCAGTGTATCAAATACTTGTTCTCCCCACTGTATATACAAGTGTCCCTAAACTATGGAATTAGTCCCTAATCTATGGATTTCACGACTGGGAATACAGATATGTTTCCGTGGGTCACAGATACCTTTAAAAAACGGTAGGGGCATGTAATTTCATGTGTATCTAAGTTATTGGCGTTCAAACTGGCAGAAATCCGACCGGTGTGAATTAGCACTGTGATAAAACCGCTCTCGTTACACTAAGTCAATAGGAATAAGACTTTTAGAGAACATAAAACGTCCATCATACGTGTCATATTTTAATACTGGCAGATGTCATAACTTGGGAATGAGCCATTGATCATACTTTTTTTTTGCGATACTCCAACCTCCAGAAATGTGTATTTTAATGGAGGGATTTGTCTGCCTCTTCAGTCCAGAGTGCATTGCAGAGATATTTGAAAAAGGAGATGGGAATCCAATGAAGGAAAGAATAAAGCCCCACCCAGCAGCAGACTGTCAACCAATCGCGATCACGTTGTCATGATGTGTCACGCGGTTGCAAAGCTAAAATCATCACGCAATCCCTTCTCAAAGTCAGTGTATACAGGATGTCGAGAAACGTAGGCTATTTTCCTCGAAAGTACGTAATTTCATGATTCCAAAGCTATACGATATTACAGATGTATTATCTCACATCTCATTGTGAGATTGTAGACTCCAAAAAGTGATAGTGCAGTTTGTTTAAGTGGTTTCACAGCTACTTTACATGCTGACAGTCTTTGGTATTATTGTGTGTAGCTACGTTTACTAGCTACCAAGCCAGCCCATAGAGAGCATTGCATTGTGGATTTTGTAGTCGACTTGTAGTCGGCCTGCAACATATTTCCGCAACAATTATCCGTGTTGCTAGCAACCTTAGTATAACGCCAAAATGAAACATTTGTTCATCAAAAAAAAAAAAAAAAAGTGTTATTTACCACTGTAAATTAAAGTGTTATTTACCACTGTAAATTAAAGTGTTATTTACCACTGTAAATTAAAGTGTTATTTACCACTGTAAATTAAAGTGTTATTTACCACTGTAAATTAAAGTGTTATTTACCACTGTAAATTAAAGTGTTATTTACCACTGTAAATTAAAGTGTTATTTACCACTGTAAATTAAAGTGTTATTTACCACTGTAAATTAAAGGAATTAGTGGGTGTTTTTCCCCTTTAACACTAGAACCTGTGGGCTTCTAGGGACCTCCCCCTTCAAGCTAATGAGCAGTCATTCTGACAGCATCAATCTAAGTGTAATTTATACATTTCACAGTGCATTCGCAAAGTATTCAGACA
Source organism: Thymallus thymallus (assembly GCA_023634145.1). Lineage (NCBI taxonomy): Eukaryota > Metazoa > Chordata > Actinopteri > Salmoniformes > Salmonidae > Thymallus > Thymallus thymallus. The sequence goes on from CM042405.1 coordinate 35,115,598, forward strand.
CAATTTATTACTGTACAGCCTTATTCTAAAATTGATTAAATTGTATTTTATCCTCAATCTACACACAATACCCCATAATGACAAAGCAAAAACTGGTTTATAAATTTTAGCTAATTTATAATAATAAAAACAGAACTATCAAAATGTACATAAGTATGTCCTTGAGTGGCCCAGCCAGAGCCTGGACTTTAACCTGATCGAACATCTCTGGAGACCTGAAAATAGCTGTGCAGCGGCGCTCCCTATCGAACATAACAGAGCTTGAGAGGATCTGCAGAGAAGAAATAGGAGAAACTCCCCAAATACAGGTGTGACAAGCTTGTAGCGTCATACCCAAGAAGACTCAAGGCTGGAATCGCTGCCAAAGGTGCTTCAACAAAGTACTGAGTCAAGGGTCTGAATAATTATGGAAAGTTTTTTTATTTTTAATACTTTTGAAAAAAAATCTATAAAACTGTTTTTGCTTTGTCATTATGGGGTATTGTTGGTAGATTGATGAAGAAAAAAAAATCTTTAATACATTCTAGAATAAGGCTGTATTGTAACAAAAGTTATGGGGTCTGACTACTTTCTGAACGCACTGTATATTATAAGACAGGGTTCCCAGGTGGTTTTATTAGGGCCCCCAAGTTACCAGAATATGTGTTTTATTAGGGGGAGATAAAATACGGAAATCTGTTCCAAAGTATTCCAACGCATCTTGTGATAAGGACATGTTCTGTCCTTATAACAACAATTTCCCACAGTTCATTGTGACCTAAACAGGAAATATCACCAATAACTAACATCCTTTGTGCCGTTTAAAGATTAAGCAGGCTTCAACACCAAAGCACGACAGGAAGCATTGGAAGGTTTTTTTTTTTTTTTTTTTAAACACATGGGCACAATGTTGATCATCAGAAATGCTACGATACAGCATTATAACATCGCATAATAAATCTTGATGGGCAGTGTGTCATGTAGACAACTATTACATGAATCACAACAAACCAGCCACCTAATACAGGTCCCATATGGGTAGCATTGAGTCTACATGTAATCCTCTTACGGCTCCAAAGCCTGAACGGAAGTGAGATATTCGTCAGGGCTGTTGAAGTTCATAAGGTGTGGTCAGCAGTCAGCCCAGTCAGACAAAAACAGTCTGTAGTTTGATGCAGACACCAGTGCAGTAATAGGAGAGACCAAGGTTCATAGTTTAAGGAGGGTTTCCTGGAACACACATATAACCAGCTGCCTGCCCCAAGCTTCCTGTTCCCTCTATGGAAGAGAGGATATGGAAAATACCTTGGGATATCTGCTGTAGCTTAGCAGGATGTAGGGAAGAGTGCAATGGAGCTGGTGTCAGTGGTCAAGGCAACATTAGCCTACAATTAAAGGAGGCAATTCGGGGCTTGTCAGAGAGTAACTTGTTTTTTCCTTGCGGACATTTTAGCAAAATCTATTATTATACAGAACAGACAGCATGAATTAAGCACATTATCAATGAGCCTAGTGCATGGTGACCCAGCTAGCAGACCGCGGGTTGGAAATTATTAAGTTTTAGACAAATATTATACCCGTTTGGGCTTCTTGCGATCAATTTGCAGTCTACAAATTATTTGTAATTATGTTCCGGCCCCCTGATCATCCTGAATCTAATTGATGATCCCTGACATAGAGCATAGGACGTAACTTCAGAACACAGCTACTTTGATGGTTAAACTCCGCTGTTGACAAGCCAGAATTATGCCACTAATATGTTTGTGATGCTTATTTTATGGCAATTGAAGCATCATGGCATGCACTTCACTTTCATCAACAGTTACAGGTACTTCATAGCTTTGTCAAACAACCATTGGCTAGTGTCTAATACAAATTCCACATATTACATTCTAATCTGACAGCATTAGTCACATATTTACCTAGCTAAATATGGAGCATTTATCAAGACAATGGCTACATTTACCGAACAAAAGCAGGCAAGCTCGAGCTAAATAGTTATACCGTTATGAGTCAACTTATAATAGCACATGCAAATGACCAATTAGACATTTGAGACATGATGCAACGCGAAAAACACATTAACGCGGATCATTTTTAGCTACCTAGCTAGATCAGCATTTGGACGAATAGTCAGTGTATCGATCTCATTGTTATTGGCGAACTGCGCTCGTTCAGACCATCATCACATAGCTATCTAACCACAGCCTGCTCCTACTCCCGGTTATCTAGCCACGCGCTAACTAGTGTAGCCTGCAGGTTCTAGCTCGCTCGCTCGCTAAATGGTTTGCACGATTACAACAAAAACAAAAAAAGAGGAACTTACAACGCATGTATTCTTGATGTGGCTCAAGGGGAAAAACTGGTTCAAATTCCCGCATACACAATATATCTCTGTTCTTGTCGACCGGCAACTCGGCAGCAGCCTAACCACAGCGGAGCGGACTGAAGTTCAGCTGGGAGCAGCCATGACGTCACGGGGGGAGGATGCGTATCATCATAATCATACCTGGGGTATAAAAGGTTGAGAAGTTGTATTAGTTGCAGCATAACTTGATAGTACATACGAAGTCAGTCCATGTTGAAGGATATTTATTCTCACTTGATACAGATACAACCATGTGTCATGAATTTGAACTTTAATGTTTATAACTATAGGATTGCTTTTAAATTATATTATGGTTTAACCTTTTCCTCAGATGAGCATGGGGGAAAAGTACAGAGGGCCGGATGAGACCGATGCAAATTGGCATACAGCATCACCATGGTTTCAATAATGGTGTGTAAAATGCTAACTTCAGACCCATAAATATTTGAGAGGCTGGTAATTTAACACTTTTTGAAGACATCACCTGAAGAAAACATATCCACCCATTGTATCACATTTCCCAGAGGGAGAACACATGCAAACATGACATGTAATGTTTACATGTTTACTTTCTTTGCTCATCATATAATCCTGTCCTGTGTCCAGTTCACGTCAGACGGCAACTGACCACAATGTAGCACAATGCCAGTCAAACAGTAGTTTTCTGGTTAACTGACCACAAGGGTGAACCATTGGAGGAATCAACCTTTATCCAACCATATAATTGATTGAGATCAGTGAGAACATCTCATTGACAACAACCTGAGGAAGAGTGGCAGGGAAGAGGGGACGAGCCAAACGGAGACTCAGGATAGTCATTCAGGGAGGGACTGTGACAACTGGAGCTGAGCTTTTACACAAGAGGCTGAGCCAGAGGAACAGAGGACAATTTAAATCAGATTAATAGAGCAGTGCATCGGAGGCTGAGCGCTCGTCAGCTCTGTTGAGCCCACAGACCGCCATGCAAGGGGAATCCCATAGCCAGAGATGGGCGTAACCAAGGGACAAAGCAGAGCACACTGAAACTGCAGTTATATCAAATGGATTGGTCAATAGGAAATTCATATGCTTATAAAAAAGGATCACCAAACAAGAATTGGTACTTAAACATTCACTTTATTTTTTCACTTACTTTCTACTACTTCAAATTAAATTGGGACAATGCTAGGCGGCTCGCTCAGCCCAACAAAGTGCTACGAGAACTTAACAGACATTCAAAAATGTACAAAACAACGCATTACATCAATCTCATGTCTCTAAACATGACATTTTCAAACATAAACGGGACATTAAGAATAAACCGGAACTCTTTATAGAACAAAGCTCCATCTTCACAGAAATTCGCGACTTTTAAGCGATTTTAATGTGTGATGCGACGACTAAGGGAAGAACCATAACGCCATCCTAACAACCAATAAAAATTGCAAAACACATAGATACTTAGTCACAAGTGCAGCCATGAACAAATGTTATGCCTTAAATTAAAAAAAAGGTGAGATAGACACACACACAGTAACATTGCGATAGTGAGGTAAAGGTTATAGGTCATTTGTGTCTTCTTGTTGCTGTTGAATTTTTATGACAAGCTTCCTGATATCTGCTCGCTTGCGCTTCACCCGCATCAGTGGAAACCATTCCTTCAGGTCCATGGGCGGCTCAAAATTCTGTGGGGGATTCTAAATTCAAAAACAAAACAAAAAAATATATATTCATTGTATAGTAAGCAATTTATTTTTGATGTACTGAAGTCAACAATGTATGTCCTCACCTGGAAGAAGCTCTCCACATATTGAAGCAGGTAAACACCACAGTCGCTGTAGTTGTCCTGCTGAGGGACCTGGGGGTTTGAGCCCCTCATCACATCTTTAGAGAAACTCCTCAGACTGCCTTTCTTCACCTCCCACTCCACCTCTAAGTATCTGCATTCACACACATGTCCAAACTCAGTCCGTACTACAGTAGCAAATTAGTTGCTTACCTGATAGGTGGATAAATTGTAGATCAAATCTTACTCTTGCAGGATCTTCACGACCCCCGATCTCACATGGCCTCCTAGGGAATCCATGATCAGGATACAAGGCCTGTTTGAGGGAAAAAAAAAAAAAAAAGATTGGATATGTACATACAAAGAGAATTATTCTGGTGCCAACTAGTGACATGAGGGAATAACACTTTCTTGCAGGAATAATGTTCAACCAGTGTGAGAACTACAACAGTCCATAAAGTTGTAAGGTAAAGGATCATGTTAAAACCCCAGCCCATGGGACTTACTGTTTCCAGGTAGTGGGTCGGGAGGAGACGTCGACACTGTCCTGCTGTTCACTCTCATTGCACTGGTCCTTGATAGGGAGAAAGATTTATATAGTGTCATAAATTCAGATATAACATGCTTGATAGAACGGCCTAAACAACATTCAATCATTTTTTTGACAGTATACTACTAACGTAAAAAACATAGAATATGCCGTCACACAAAAATAAAAAATATAAATCCATTACCTGATTTGAATCCTGAACAGGAGAAAAGGCAAAGATATCCTTTTCCATTTGAGATCCGTTGCGATCATCTAAAACATAGGACACATGCTTCCAATTCTGCAGTTGAGCCGTCATGACTAAACCCAACTCCATTTATAACACAGAGTTAACGATCACCTAGACTGTCTTCTCCCTCACCTGAGAGGAGCTGCTGCTGCTGCTGCTTCTTCTTCGTCAGACCCAGACCATGGACCCCTGTGGTGGTGGGGCTCACACTGAGCTCCTTCATTCCCGACCACAGCTCCTCTCCTCTCCCAACTGTTGAGCACAACCGCAGCCTCACCCCTATGGTGAGGTCGCAGTCTGGGGCTTCTGGGCCTGGATGACCCCTGGTGCTGCTGCCCGGTGGACTGAAGAACAATGACATGGGGTTGGGGGACGTGTAGTCCATCAGGAAGCACTTGTCCAGGCCGCTCTCTGCTTCCTCCAGCCAGGATGGGAATGGAGAGTCTGGAGACAGGGGCTCCTGCTGCTGAATGGACTGGAGATTCTCTAGGCCAGGGAAGCAGATGACCGCCAGGAACCAGTGTGCACTGGGGAGAAGAGGGTGTTTTGACATGGATGAAAAGAAGAGGTGAGATGGTGACTCAGGTAAACAAAACTTAAACATACAGTTGAAGTCAGAAGTTTACATACACTTAGGTTGAAGTCATTAAAACTCATTTTTCAACCATTCCACATATTTCATGTTAAACTATAGTTTTGGCAAGTCGGTTAGGACATCTACATTGTGCATGACAAGTGATTCTTCCAACAATTGTTTACAGACAGATTATTTAACTTATAATTCACTATATAACAATTCCAGTGGGGTCAGAAGTTTACATACACTAAGTTGACTGTGCCTTTAAACAGCTTGGAAAAATGATCTCATGACTTTAGAAGCTTCTGATAGACTAATTGACATCATTTGAGTCAATTGGAGGTGTACCTGTGGATGTATTTCAAGGTCTACCTTCAAACTCAGCGGCTCTTTTCTCGACATCATGGGAAAATCTAAAGAAATCAGCCAAAAATTGTAGACCTCCAGAAGTCTGGTTCATCCTTGGGAGCAATATCCAAACACCATGGGACCACGCAGCAGTCATACCGCTCAGGAAGGAGACGCGTTCGGTCTCCTAGAGATGAACGTACTTTGGTGCGAAAAGTGCAAATCAATCCCAGAACAACCGCAAAGGACCTTGTGAAGATGCTGGAGGAAACAGGTACAAAAGTATCTATATCCACAGTAAAATGAGTCCTATATCGACAACCTGAAATGCTGCTCAGCAAGTAACAAGCCACTGCTCCAGAACCGCCATAAAAAAGCCAGACTACGGTTTGCAAGCACAGGGGTGGCAGCATCATGTTGTGGGGGTGATTTGCTGCAGGAGGGACTGGTGCACTTCACAAAAGATGGCATCATGAGGAAGGAAAATGATGTGCATATATTGAAGCAACATCTCAAGACACCAGTCAGGAAGTTAAAGCTTGGTCGCAAATGGGTCTTCCAAATGGACAATGACCCCAAGCATACTTCCAAAGTTGTGGCAAAACGGCTTAAGGACAACAAAGTCAAGGTATTGGAGTGGCCATCACAAAGCCCTGACCTCAATCCTATAGAACATTTGTGGGCAGAACTGAAAAAAGTGTGTGCGAGCAAGGAGGCCTACAAACCTGACTCTGTTACACCAGTTCTGTCAGGAGGAATGGGCCAAAATTCACCCAACAATTTAAAGGCAATGCTACCAAATACTAATTGAGTGCATGTAAACTTCTGACCCACTGGGAATGTGATGAAATAAATAAAAAGCTGAAATAAATCACTATTATTCTGACATTATTCTGACACATGCCTAACTGGCCTAAGATAGGGAATTTTTACTAGGATTAAACTTCAGGAATTGTGAAAAACTGAGTTTAAATGTATTTGGCTAAGGTGTATGTAAACTTCCGACTTCAACTGTACAGTCGTGGCCAAAAGTATTGAGAATGACACAAGTATTGGTCTCCACAAAGTTTGCTGCCTCAGTGTTGATGATGGCAATTTGCATATACTCCAGAATGTCATGAAGAGTGATCAGATATATTGCCTCTTTGCCATGAAAATAAACTTAATTCCCCAAAAACATTTCCACTGCATTTCAGCCCTGCCATAAAAGGACCAGCTGCCATCATGTCAGTGATTGTCTCGTTAACACAGGTAAGAGTGTTGCCGTGGAAAAGGCTGGAGATCACTCTGTCATGCTGATTGAGTCAGAATAACAGACTGGAAGCTTTAAAAGGAGTGGTGCTTGAAATCATTATCATTGCTTTGCACAAAAAGGGCTTCACATGCAAGGATATTGCTGCTAGTAAGATTGCACTTAAATCAACCATTTATCGGATCATCAAGAACTTCAAGGAGAGAGGTTCAATTGTTGGGAAGAAGTCGTCAGGGCGCCCAAGAAAGTCCAGCAAGCGCCAGGACCGTCTCCTAAAGTTGATCCAGCTGCGGGATCGGGGCACCACCAGTGCAGAGCTTGCTCAGGAATGGCAGCAGGCAGGTGTGAGTGCATCTGTACGCACAGTGAGGCGAAGACGTTTGGAGGATGGCCTGGTGTCAAGAAGGGCAGCAAAGAAGCCACTTCTCTCCAGGAAAAACATCAGGGACAGACTGATATTCTGTAAAAGGTACAGGGATTGGACTGCTGAAGAGTCATTTTCTCTGATGAATCCCCTTTCCGATTATTTGGGCCATCCAGAAAACACCTTCTCCGGAGAAGACAAGGTGAGCGCTACCATCAGTCCTGTCAACAGTAAAGCATCCTCAGACCATTCATGTGTGGGGTTGCTTCTCAGCCAAGGGAGTGGGCTCACTCACAATTTTGCCTAAGAACACATCCTCAGAGAGCAACTTCTCTCAACCATCCAAGAACAGTTTGGTGACGACCAATGCCTTTTCCAGCATGATGGAGCACCTTGCCATAAGGCAAAAGTGATAACTAAGTGGCTCGGGGAACAAAACATTTTGGGTCCATGGGCAGGAAACTCCCCAGACCTTAATCCCATTGAGAACTTGTGGTCGATCCTCAAGAGGCGGGTGGACAAAAAAAACCACAACTTCTGACAAACTCCAAGCATTGATTATGCAAGAATGGCCTGCCATCAGTCAGAATGTGGCCCAGAAGTTAATTGACAGCATGCCAGGGCGTATTGCAGAGGTCTTGAAAAAGAAGGGTCAACACTGCAAATATTGACTCTTTGCATAAACTGAATGTCATTGTCAATGAAAGCATTTGACACTTATGGAATACTTGTAATTATACTTCAGTGTTACCATAGTAACTACTGACAAAGATCTAAGAACACTGAAGCAGCAAACTTTGTGAAGACCAATACTTGTCATTCTCAAAACCTTTGGCCAAGACTGTATATGGGAACTTGACATTTGTGAGGAAAGCATACATTAAGATGCAAAGCATTATCAATTTATGACAAAGTATATACTATAATAGTATGCACGAGAGGATGGACTCACGATTCATTGATGGGAACAAAGATAAAGTCCTTCTGGAAGAGGTCAACATTCCTCGTCCATGTTCTTACTCGGCTGTGTCTCCTTTTCTTGACACTGGAACGAACGGTTGGGGTTGAGTAGAATTATCCCACAGAGCTGAAACCTATTGGGCACTGGTTAAGTACAGTTGGCATACTACAGTACTTACGGTAGGTCTTCAGAGCATGGGGTCTTCCCCTGCTCTGTCTGGGTCAGGCGCTTATAAAAGAAGGAGCTGAACATGTGACTCCTGCTGGCATCCTCCTCTTTCAGCATTGCAGAGACCAAGTACCTTTACAAACAATGAAGTATAAACGCAGCGCAAAATGTAGCAACTTAATTCTATAGAAATGCGGATACTGAACATACACCAATTTTAACCCACTGTAAAAGCAGATCTTACAGATTTCACTCACTTCAGGTAAAAGTCAATGATGACATCATTCAAGAACTCTCCCTCATTGAGACAATGAAGGTCTTCATTGGTGACAGAGATCCCCCCTCTGGCTGGAGGAGGGGGGTACAGTATTATCCTAGCAAGACGACAACAAAGACATTACAATGGGGTTAGCAGAAGTAGTCTATCACTATAACAGCACAAAGATGGGAATTGTCATTCACCTCTTCACTGGCCCTTTGAAGGTTGATTCAATCTCCACTATTTCGTCATCATCCAAGACTTGTATTGGGGAAGGGATGCACGTTGGGGGAGGAGAGATGCACGTTGGGGGAGGAGAGATGCACGTTGGGGGAGGAGAGATGCACGTTGGGGGAGGAGAGATGCACGTTGGGGGAGGAGAGATGCACGTTGGGGGAGGAGAGATGCACGTTGGGGGAGGAGAGATGCACGTTGGGGGAGGAGAGATGCACGTTGGGGGAGGAGAGATGCACGTTGGGGGAGGAGAGATGCACGTTGGGGGAGGAGAGATGCACGTTGGGGGAGGAGAGATGCACGTTGGGGGAGGAGAGATGCACGTTGGGGGAGGAGAGATGCACGTTGGGGGAGGAGAGATGCACGTTGGGGGAGGAGAGATGCACGTTGGGGGAGGAGAGATGCACGTTGGGGGAGGAGAGATGCACGTTGGGGGAGGAGAGATGCACGTTGGGGGAGGAGAGATGCACGTTGGGGGAGGAGAGATGCACGTTGGGGGAGGAGAGATGCACGTTGGGGGAGGAGAGATGCACGTTGGGGGAGGAGAGATGCACGTTGGGGGAGGAGAGATCCCTGGTGGGGCAGGAGCAATCCATCTTGGGGCAAGGGGCTTAGAAGATGGTTTCTGTGTACTTGAGCCACAAATGGAATCCAAAAACTGCTGCTGAAACGCATCAGAAGGCTGAGGTTTAGGTGGACCTGAAATGGCCTGGGATACCTTCTGCAGAAATGATGAAGCTGGGCTAGGAGATTTAGGTGGGCATGCAATGGGCTCTAAAACCTGATGGAGAGAAAAACAAACAGAGGACACATCAAATAACCAGATGAAGCATCAATGGATTGTATGTCAATTGAAAGTGTGGGTTCACAGCTCCAATCCAGACGTGTTGGTCATTACTGAGACGTGATTAAGGAAGAGTTTCCACAAAGACAGATCTTCCAAAGGTGGGGGAGTGGCAATTTTTTTTACCAAGGATCACCTTCGGTCCTCAGTTGTCTCCACCAAGTCTATCCCCAAACAATTCGATTTGCTGATTTTAAGCATTAAACTTAAAAAAAAGCTCTTCGTTGACTGTTGCTGGGTGTTATCGTCCTCCATCAGCACCGGCCTGTACCCTACCTGCTCTAAGCTCTCTCCTGGCCCCTTACACTAAGTGTGAATTTGTCCTGCTAGGTGACCTAAACTGGGACATGCTTAAACCACCTGACCAAGTCCTAAAGCAATGGGACTCCCTAAATCTTTCTCAGATTATTACCAATCCCACAAGGTATGACTCCAAACACCCAGAAAAGACTACTCTTCTTGATGTTATCCTCACAAATAATCCTGATAGGTATCAGTCTGGTGTTTTCTGTAATGATCTTCGTGATCACTGACTAGTAAAAACTTTAATGAGCAAGCTTTCCTTCATGAACTGGCCTCTGTAAATTGGTATAGAATCAGCTTGATCCCCTCTTGTCGAATACACTTGGACCTTCTTATTTGATATTTTTCAGTGGTATTGTTAACACACACGCCCCCATAAGAAAATGAGAATTAAAAACAGGTTCAGCCCCTGGTTCAACCGTGATCTTGCAGAGTTACTCCACCTCAAGAATTGCATTTGGCGAAAGGCTCGGCACACGCTTACTCAGGCTGACTGGCTCTCGTTCAGGCAAATGAGAAATAAGTGCACTCAGGCTATCCGGAAGGGAAAAGTTAGTTACTTTAAGGAGAAATTCTCTCTCTGTTGGTCTAACCCCAAGAACTTCCTTAAACTTCACCCCAAAAAAACATTTGGGTCAGATGGTTTAGACCCATTCTTCTTTAAGGTTTCTGCCCCTCTCCTCGCCAAGCCTGTCTCTCCTCTCTGGGGAGGTTCCTATTGCTTGGAAGGCAGCCATGGTTAGTCCTTTATTTAAAAGGGGGAGATCAAGCTGATCCTAACTGTTATAGCCCTATTTCTATTTTGCCCTGTTTATCAAAAGTGTTGGAAAAACTATAAATCAACTGACTGGCTTTCTTGATGTCTATAGTATTCTCTCTGGTATGCAATCTGGTTTCTGCTCAGGTCATGGATGTGTCACTGCAACCTTAAAGGTCCTCAATGATGTCACCACTGCCCTTGATTCTAAGCAATGTTGTGCTGCTATTTTTATTGACTTGGCCAAAGCTTTTGATACGGTAGACCATTCCATTCTTGTGGGCCAGCTAAGGAGTATTGGTGTCTCTGAGGGGTCTTTGGCTTGGTTTGCTAACTACCGCTCTCAAAGACTGCAGTGTATAAAGTCAGAACATCTGCTGTCTCAGCCACTGGCGGTCACCAAGGGTGTACACCAAGGCTCGATCTTAGGCCCCACGCTCTTCTCAATTTACATAAACATAGCTCAGGCAGGAGGAAGCTCTCTTATCCCTACATATGCAGATGATACAGTCATACTCAGCTGGCCCCTCTACGGATTTTGTGTTAAACGCTCTACAACAAAGCTTTCTTAGTGTCCAACAAGCTTTCTCTGCCCTTAACCTTGTTCTGAAACCCTCCAAAACAAATGTAATGTGGTTTGGTAAGAAAAATGCCCCTCTCCCCACCGGTGTGGTTACTACCTCTGAGGGTTTAGAGCTTGAGGTGTCACATCATACAAGTACTTGGGAGTATGGCTGGACGGTACACTGTCCTTCTCTCAGCACATATCAAAGTTGCAGGCTAAAGTTAAATCTAGACTTGGTTTCCTCTATCGTAATCGCTCCATATTCACTCCAGCTGCCAAACTAACCCTGATTCAGATGACCATCCTACCCATGCTAGATTACGGAGACGTAATTTACAGATCGGCGGGTAAGGGTGCTTGATGTTCTTTACCATTCGGCCATCAGATTTGCCACCAATGTTCCTTCTAGGACACATCACTGCACTCTATACTCCTCTGTAAACTGGTCATCTCTATATACCCATCGCAAGACCCACTGGTTGATGCTTATTTATAAAACCCTCTTAGGCCTCACTCCCCCCTATCTGAGATATCTACTGCAGCCCTCATCCTCCACATACAACACCCGTTCTGCCAGTCACATTCTACACACACATCCCTGGGTCGCTCGTCTTTTCAGTTCGCTGCAGCTAGCGACTGGAACGAGCTGCAACAAACACTCAAACTGGCCAGTTTTATCTCAATCTCTTCATTCAAAAAGACTCTTTCATGGACACTCTTACTGACAGTTGTGGCTGCTTTGCGTGATGTATTGTCATCTCTACCTTCTTGCCCTTTGTGCTGTTGTCTGTGCCCAATAATGTTTGTACCCTGTTTTGTGCTGCTACCATGTGTTGCTGCCATGCTATGTTGTTTTCTTAGGTCTCTCTTTATGTAGTGCTGTCTCTTCCCGTGGTGTGTGTTTTGTCCTATATTTGTATTTTATTTATTTATATTTTTAATCCCAGCCCCCATCCCTGCAGGAGGCCTTTGCCAAACTGTAATTGCTAGTAAGAATTTGTTCTTAACTGACTTGCCTAGTTAAATAAAGGTTAAATAAATAAAACAATTAAATAAATAAGTGAATGGATTTTCATTTATTAACTTTCCACCATGCCCCATCAGTAACATTACATGCTCAACATGCTTACCTTCTCTGGGGTTGGTTGGGAGGAATGCATCAGTATTCTGTTGGCCTCCACAAATGGCAACTGTACTGTGAAATCCTCAGGAGCTTTATTTGCTCTGCCAATTTCTCTGAAGATTTTCTCCAGTTCAACTTTCTCCAGGTCAGAAAGCATATTCTCAAACACTAAGATGATGTAGTTCTCGCCGAGATCTGCCGAAAGACGACAAACTTCAGATTGATAGACCGAGGGATTACGTTTGATTAATTCGGCAGACAATTTTCATTGGGGGAAACAAGAGTCTACAGAAGAAAATTAATACAGTACTGTATGCAGAGTTCCCTTGGTCAGACCTTGAGAAGTGTTCTGTAATACTCACGTTGGCCCTTGCTGTCGTACCAGGCACCCTCGCTGGCTCGGGACATCTTGAGCAGAAGGCGGAGGCGCTGGGACTCCCCTGAAGTGGTCTTGAGGAAGAGGGCAGGCAAGCTTCGGGAATGGCACCACGCACAGCTGGCCAGACTATACGACCACAGCCGCACTGACATTATCAGATTAGGGATGGAAACATTTATTAAGGCCTTTACATATAGTCTGTGTGCTACATACCTCAGTGTTTTATGCCTCACTTTTAACAGCTTCATCTCAGCTCTTGGCTGCTCAAAAATGTTCAAAACCAAAATACTCCAAATAATTGCTGGAACCGAGTAAATGGAATGGCATCAAACACATGGAAAACATTTGTTTGATGTATTTGATACCATTCCACCTATTCCGCTGCAGCCATTACCACGAGCTTGTCCTCGCAAATGAAGGTGCCACCAACCTCCTGTGGTTCATCCCAATAAGGCATAAATTCAGACTGAAGAGCTTTATTTTTTTATTTTTACCTTGTTCATCAATCTGGATATACTCTGCTGTAAACTGAAACAGAGTCAAATAAACTGAGTCAGAGGAATACTGGAATATCAGTGTTGTGTTCTCTACTGACAAAGAGTTTTAAATTTGAAATACTGTACTGTTTTCCATATTATACTGAAATTATGAAAATATGCTTACGGTGACATGCCTGGGAGGCGTCCTACGCATTGTCCCCACTCTCACACATCTGCAGACCACATCAATCCCCTCAGAAACGTCAGCAGACGTCTTTTTAGGAGGTGGTGATGTGGGATGATCCTGTTTGACTCTTCGCCGTTTTGTGGTGGGTTTGTCTGGGACCAACTTCCCAAACTGTGAAGGGGAGCATTCAAATAAATGAAAAATGTGACATAACAGAGATGGTGTTAATAGTGTAGGCATAAACAAAATCACATACATTAGGGTTGTATTTGGTGTGTACAGATTGGTCACTCAAATGTGACATGTCCCTTGACTAAGTTGTTTTACCAGTCAAGATTCTTATCAAGAATCCAATTGACCTTTGCTCACTGACAGACTACTGCTACAGAGCATTGAGTGTTTATGATACCGGGTCTTTCATTCGCTTCTTCCTTGGTAGTCTGGTTTTGGAGTTGGCAAAGTAATTGCTTGTGAAGTCATCGTCGTCGTCATCATCGACTGTCTCCACACTGCCGCCAGAGGGCGTTGGTGAGTAGTGACTGGTCCATGACGTTGGTGTACCAGAACGGACAGTTTCTTCCTTGTCATCATCTGACAACACAAAACAATAAGAATTATGTCAAGGATCGATTGGATTGGATTTACTCTGTACAGTAGGCTTCTTATGAAATGGCAGTCAAGTGATTTACCTGCAGGTTGTAGGAAAGAGGAATTTTTGGGGGGCAATTCTTCTGTTTGAAGACGTACTGCACCGTCAATCCTAGAATACATTTCAAACATGACACAATTCTTTGAAATCCTTAATTACCTTTTTAAATAAGGGCTCTCTCACCTTTGGACATCATTCTGAAGCACTAAAGCAGGGGTAAACACATGTTGGAAGATTCTGCCTTGGACAACCACTCCTGGAGAGGGTACCTGGCTCACAAAGTAGTAGTCACTGCAGTTGAGGACCGGGCTGAAATGCACTGCTCCAGATTGAGAGCTGTGGTGACATTGTGGATTTTTTTCAAAAGCAAAAGATAATGGTTAAGCACAATAGGAGTTTGTAACTAAGTAAACTAAACTTCATAGAAACACATACCTAGGCATCTTTCCTATTCCCAACATATTGAGTCCAATGGCATTTCCTTTGAGAGATCTTTTCAAAGGTTTATTTGCACAACGTTTTTTCATTTGTCAGTCAGCAGTGCAGGCAGAACTGTTGGAAAATAAAACATATCCAATTGAGGAAATCTAAATCCATGAGTCAACCATCCATTAACTAGCCTACCCACAACACAACGGGAAGAATGAGAGCTGCATTGCTAGGTTGCTACCATAGGGAAAAATATCTATATTTTTCACTGTCACAGAGGTCCAATGGTTAGCTTTAGCTACATTTTCTCTTTCATGTGGTACTATGTAACGTTAACTAGTAAGTTATTTTCAGACAGGCAAACAATGAACAACCAGACTAACTGAGAGTAGACAAAGGTTGTGAATTTAAATGCAAAACATCTTCCGAACTGCATAAACAAACCATGCTAGCGATAGTTAGCTAACACAAACGTCAGTAGTTAAGCTAATTTAGCCAGCTAGCCAGTTCTCTCGCTAGCTTGATTTGAGCGGGTTGCATTGTATACACAGCAATTATGGCTGTTCAACGTAACTTTTCATTAATCTAGAGAAATACTAGCCTTGTTTGATCCCAGAACATGTCTGTAATTGTGGAGATGACCGAAATGACTCGCACACCTGTAACCACCTATCAGTGACGTCATCAAAACATGAACGTTCGACGTTGATTGGAGGCTGAGCCAATCAGCGCCTCGGATTGCCTGTTCGCAGTGAGCGGCCAATCCCAGCCCGTTTACTTCATTAGTTCCACGCGTGCAATCTCAACGTCTCAACGGCGCAGTTGCTGATTGGTAGATGGAAACAAAATTTATATTTTCCATGACAACGGTATGGAACATTTTAAGAACAACAACAAACAGGACTTATTTTTTTTTTTTATTTCACCTTTATTTAACCAGGTAGGTCAGTTGAGAACAAGTTCTCATTTGCAACTGCGACCTGACCAAGACAAAGCAAAGCAGTGCGACAAAAACAACACAGAGTTACACAGTAAACAAACGTACAGTCAATAACACAATAGAAAATCTATATACAGTGTGCAAATGTAGTGCAAAATGCAGTAAGGTTAGGAAGACAATAAATAGGCCATAGTGGTGAAATAAATTACAGATTAGCATTAACACTGGAATGATGGAATGTGCAAATGATGATGTGGAAATAGAGATACTGGAGTGCAGAATGAGCGGAAGTTAAACAAATTGAGGTGGATGAGGTAGTAGGATGGGCTATTTACAGAAGGGCTATATACAGGATGAGGTAGTAGGATGGGCTATTTACAGAAGGGCTGTATACAGGATGAGGTAGTAGGATGGGCTATTTACAGAAGGGCTATATACAGGATGAGGTAGTAGGATGGGCTATTTACAGAAGGGCTATATACAGGATGAGGTAGTAGGATGGGCTATTTACAGAAGGGCTATATACAGGATGAGGTAGTAGGATGGGCTATTTACAGAAGGGCTGTATACAGGATGAGGTAGTAGGATGGGCTATTTACAGAAGGGCTGTATACAGGATGAGGTAGTAGGATGGGCTATTTACAGAAGGGCTATATACAGGATGAGGTAGTAGGATGGGCTATTTACAGAAGGGCTATATACAGGATGAGGTAGTAGGATGGGCTATTTACAGAAGGGCTATATACAGGATGAGGTAGTAGGATGGGCTATTTACAGAAGGACTATATACAGGATGAGGTAGTAGGATGGGCTATTTACAGAAGGGCTGTATACAGGATGAGGTAGTAGGATGGGCTATTTACAGAAGGGCTATATACAGGATGAGGTAGTAGGATGGGCTATTTACAGAAGGGCTGTATACAGGATGAGGTAGTAGGGTGGGCTATTTACAGAAGGGCTATATACAGGATGAGGTAGTAGGATGGGCTATTTACAGAAGGGCTGTATACAGGATGAGGTAGTAGGATGGGCTATTTACAGAAGGGCTGTATACAGGATGAGGTAGTAGGATGGGCTATTTACAGAAGGGCTATATACAAGATGAGGTAGTAGGATGGGCTATTTACAGAAGGGCTATATACAGGATGAGGTAGTAGGATGGGCTATTTACAGAAGGGCTGTATACAGGATGAGGTAGTAGGATGGGCTATTTACAGAAGGGCTGTATACAGGATGAGGTAGTAGGATGGGCTATTTACAGAAGGGCTATATACAGGATGAGGTAGTAGGATGGGCTATTTACAGAAGGGCTATATACAGGATGAGGTAGTAGGGTGGGCTATTTACAGAAGGGCTGTATACAGGATGAGGTAGTAGGATGGGCTATTTACAGAAGGGCTGTATACAGGATGAGGTTGTAGGATGGGCTATTTACAGAAGGGCTGTATACAGGATGAGGTAGTAGGATGGGCTATTTACAGAAGGGCTGTATACAGGTGCAGTGATCGATAAGCAGCTTTGACAGCTGATGCTTAAAGTTATTGAGGGAGATAGGAACCTCTAGCTTCAAGGATTTTTGCAATTCGTTCCAGTCATTGGCAGCAGAGAACTGGTAGGAATGGCGGCCAAAGGAGGTGTTGGCTTTGGGGGTGGCCAGTGAGATATACCTGCTGGAGCGCATGCTACGGGTAGGTGTTGCTATGGTGACCAGTGAAATATACCTGCTGGAGCGCATGCTACGGGTGGGTGTTGCTATGGTGACCAGTGAAATATACCTGCTGGAGCGCATGCTACGGGTAGGTGTTGCTATGGTGACCAGTGAGATATACCTGCTGGAGCGCATGCTACGGATGGGTGTTGCTATGGTGACCAGTGAAATATACCTGCTGGAGCGCATGCTACGGGTAGGTGTTGCTATGGTGACCAGTGAGATATACCTGCTGGAGCACATGCTACGGGTGGGTGTTGCTATGGTGACCAGTGAAATATACCTGCTGGAGCGCATGCTACGGGTAGGTGTTGCTATGGTGACCAGTGAGATATACCTGCTGGAGCGCATGCTACGGATGGGTGTTGCTATGGTGACCAGTGAAATATACCTGCTGGAGCGCATGCTACGGGTAGGTGTTGCTATGGTGACCAGTGAGATATACCTGCTGGAGCGCATGCTACGGGTAGGTGTTGCTATGGTGACCAGTGAAATATACCTGCTGGAGCGCATGCTACTATGGTGACCAGCGAGCTGAGATAAGGCGGGGATTTACCTAATAAAGACTTATGCTCGTTTCAGTTATATTATTTGTCCCTCTCTTATTAAGACATAGAGAGAATTAGTAAACTCACACACACAATGGTGGTAAAATTACTTAATTGTCATATTTAAGTAAAACTAAAGAACATTTTTAAACTGCTTGAGTATTTGGTTTTAAATATACTTAGCTAAATAAGTATTCAAAATGTAACTAGGACTTTTGGGTGTGAGGGAAAATGTATGGAGTAAAAAGTACATTATTTCTTTAGGAATGTAGTAAAGTAAAAGTTGTCAAAAATATAAATAGTACAGTACAGATACCCCCAAAAACGACTTAAGTAGTACTTTAAAGTATTTATTTTTTTACGTATCTTTAGTTTACTATTTATATTTTTGACAAGTGTGCCCCTGGCTATCCATACATTTAAAAAACAAGAACATTGTGCCTTCTGGTTTGCTTACAGTTTTTCTCAAATGCTAAAACACATTTCACAAACGTTTCCTCCATGTTCCCCAATGTCTAAACACAACACCCTTTTCTAAAGCTACATAAACACAACCACACCTTCTCACTTCAAAACTCAAACTTTCACACCAAAAGAGCAGCTCGAAGCTTTCAAAAATGTAAACACTATACACATCATTACACACTACAGCAAAACAATTGAAAACACAATGCTCAATTTGTGAGAAGGTTCTTTGTTTCATAACTGCCAATGCATATTTTTTGAAACTTTGCAGTAATGGATCTTCTTAGATCTCTGCAGAGGATTAGGCATTTAGATTTGTGAATTTCATATGAAGAGTATAAATCTATAGTAAATTCTGCATGTACACTACTGTAACAACTCAATGCAAAAACAGAATCTATTGCACACAACAGTACTCTTGAAAACATGATCAGGGTGTGAAGTTTTTTTATTTACTTTATTCACACCACACACACACCACAATCACTGTGCGGCATCATGTCGCTGAGCTGCATCGGGCCACATCACCTCATCCACATCACAGGCTATATTGTCTCTTGCCAGGCACCGCGGGAAAAACGCCCTGGAATGGCAAATCCATCCTTGGAAGGCCTCCACTGGGATGTCAACACAGGCCAGCTCCATTGCCCTCAGGAGGTTCTCTAGTGTATGGTTGTCTGTCATAAACCTTCCATCTCCACGATGAGGAGAACTCCTCTATAGGGTTCAGGAAAGGGGAGTAGGGTGGCAGACAGACGTTTAAAAAGTGGTTACTGTTGGTGGTGAACCACTCTCTGATTTGGTTTGTTCTGTGGAAGCTTACATTGTCCCAAATGATCACATAAATGTGATGTGCGGGCCCAGGATGGTGTTGTTGGCGGTCCAGTCTTTTAGCTCCTCTAGGAAGGTGAGGAGACGTTGGGTGTTGTAAGACCCAAGGACAGCACGCCGGTGGACAAGCCCCTCCAAACCCATGGCCGCACAAAGAGTAATATTACCCCCCCGTTGGCCAGGAACCTCAGCGATGGCTCTTTGGCCAATGATGTTACGGCCTCTTTGCCTTCGTTTCTGCAGGTTGAAGCCAGCCTCATCCAGGAAGAGGTACTCATGAGGTCTGGCCATCGCGTCCAACTGTAATATCCTCTGTTAAAATGTGAAAGTGCACAGGTGTTCAGAACAACAGTCAATCAGGTAGCACAGTATTGTCCAGAAGTAATGTAGGCCACTGAGCAACACAGTATGTCCACTAACTGTACTGTGAACATGGATGTATACTTACTTGCACATACTCGTAACGTAGGTCTTTGTGTCGCGCAGAGTTGCGCTCAAAGGGAACCCTATAGACCTGTTTCATCCGCATCTTTTGGCGCCGGAGAACTCGGTCTATTGTGGCCAAGCTGACATCATCAATGCTCTCAAAGTTGACATTATCGGCAATGACTTTGTCTCTGATCTCCCGGAGTCTGATGAGGTTGTTCTCACGAACCATATCCACAATGAGGGTTTCTTGTGCCACTGTAAATATGGCAACCCTCCCACCTCTACGTGGCATTCTTTCAACTCTAAAGAAAGAAACATGTGTTGTCAATTGACATGTTTTACAATACAGTAACAACTATTGAAACCAATAGACTACTTTCACAGGCTTGTAAAATTGTATTGTGACAAAGAAAGCAATAGAGTACAATACCTGTTGTGTTGTCTGAATGCCCTGATAATGGTGGCCACGGTGAACCTACTCAGGTTTGGACGGACTCTTAGTCCTGCTTCAGCCATTGTCATGCCATGGACAATGACATGGTCAATGACTGTTGCTCGCATCTCATCCGTAATGATGGTGCGAGGTTGTCTTGCTCTCCCTCCTGGACCATCTCCTCTCCCTTGTTGGCCTCCTCCTCTCCCTTGTTGGCCTCCTCCTCTCCCTTGTTGGCCTCCTCCTCTCCCTTGTTGGCCTCCTCCTCTCCCTTGTTGGCCTCCTCCTCTCCCTTGTTGGCCTCCTCCTCTCCCTTGTTGGCCTCCTCCTCTCCCTTGTTGGCCTGCTCCTCTTCTTCCATGGCCAGCTCTTCTCCCGCCTCTGACTCGAACTCCTCTTCCCCTGACTCTGCCTTCATCCATTGTGTTTGTTTGGAATCTTCAGCAAACTGTGCACTCTGAACTTGCTTTTATACATGTGGTCACAGCATTAGCAACAAGTGTCTTCAATTTCGAGTCGTTGTGTGTAATGAATGACGCCAGGTGTGTTCAATGTGTTCAAATATTGCTGACTGTGGCAAGCATTTTGCATCACATGAGCTTTCATTTGAGAATATGAGCAGAGTTCTTTTGCAACTTGTGTTTTAGCAAGGAAAAATGTGTTAAGATTTATGAGAATGGAGGATTGTGTTTTGTGAATTGTGTCTTCATGTGAAATGTGTTTATGATATTGGAAAATGATGGCTAGATTTAGTAAATGTGTTTAGACAACTGGTCATTTGGTTTAGAGGATTGGCTTTTGTGTTTTAGCATTTGAGAAAAACTGTAATATAAGGAATTTGAAATTATTTATACTTTTACTCTTGATACTTAAGTATATTTAAAACCAAATACTTTAACATTTTTACTCAAGTATTTTCTATTAAGGTATCTTTTACTTTTACTCAAGTATGACAATTGGTAACTTTTTCCACCACTGTAGGAGAGACGTTGGTTATAGATGATGAGCTGATGGGCAGCACACTTGGGGTTGATAACCTTACCATGCGTGAACTTCCCTGCTTTGCGATCTGTTGGGTTTCATTAAATAAGCCTAGGCACTATACTTTTTATTGCACATTTAATTAAATTGACGCATTTGGCGATGTTCAACTTCAATTCATTCGTAAAAACTTGTGTCCGACAAGTTTGTCTCTGGCTTGCGTAGCTTTTGATTTTGAGTCTATGCCTGACAAAGTGATTGATGTTAGGATATTTCAGTGATCCCGTACGAGCTTATGTGCCAAATAAATTAAGTTGTTAGAGGTGTCAAGTTTATGGGCATGTGGCAGAAGTGTGTAGAAGGGAGGTTCCTAGGTGTGAGAAATGTCCAGAAGGACATGAGACAAAGGAATGTGAAGCATTGGGGAAAGAAGCAGTATGTGTTAATTGTAGGGGTGCCCATGGGGCTGGGGATCAGAAATGTCCGGTGCGAGAGAGGTTGAGGTTACCAGGGTTAGAGTCAAGCAGAGGGTGTCGAATGCTGAGGCAGTGAATAAAGTTGAGGAAGATGGGTCCAGGAGGAGGGATCCTGAGAGGATTCTTGTGAGTTTATCTGTACCAGTACAGAGGGATAGGCCAACGAGTGATATATGCTTCAGTGAGATAGGCTTTTTAGCGTTCCGTGCAATGGTTATCAACTGTACTGCAGGGATGGAACGTAAGTCGCAAAAATGAGAGGTTGTGGTGATTTGAAGAGTCACAGGCTGTGTTGAGTGGTGATGTCCCGTCCTTTCAGACTGTTGGCCTGATGTAGGCCTATATAGGTTTAAATAGTGGAGTATGGTGGTGGGTTTTTAATGAATGTACTGTAGAGTTAGATGGTAGGGTATGTGTTGATTTATTTCCCTTTTCTTTTCAAGCAAAGTATATGGGAGTTATACTCCAGTCTAGTTGGTGGCGGTAATGCAACATTTATTGGATGCAATCCGACGTTAAACCTAATTGAAGAAGACGGCTTGCATAGCACAGGCACAGATAGATGACAGAGGTGTTGGTCGCCTGAATTCACTGTTGTAGGCTATGCCTGATATATAGGCAAGCATACGAATGGTGCATTAATATCCCAGCCTATGAATGAACTTCTAATTTACACATCTCTGTCTTCGCTGTTCATTTCTTGCGCAATTCATGCATATCCACTGGCATCTTCACTGGCCTCTCTCTTCCATCCTCTGTATTCCTTTTATAGCCCTTGAATCAGTAGCCTAGGCCGACGTGTGTCCCAGAAGTAGCAGTATAGTAGCAATATGGTCAATCCAATAACATTCATGAGTTAAGTTAGAACATCTTCCTATCAGTCTAATGTGCATGTTATGGATCTCTGATCTCGAGCTCATTAATGTTAGAATGGTCATATTTGAAGATTGCTGAAAGGCCAGTTCGGCAATGACAAGGAGTTGAATGTTAGCTAAAGAGACTGGTACTCAGGCTAGCAGAAAAGCACCGTATAATAGTTTTTGTGTGAACTGAGAACTGACATTGCAAATCTATTAGGTTTTTGTTTTGTACTAGCTACATCATAACCTATTCACAGGACATATACTGTATTTCAGAATGGACCTTATAGTTTTTAAACCCCTTTGATGTTTTGTTTGTGTGTTATCAGAAGTGGATGTTGTCAATGACCCCATGCTTTCCCATCCAATTATCTCTGAGACCCAGCTGCCTTTGGCTTTATCTGTGAAATGGCCTATCACACACATTCTAGAGTCCTGAGAAGGAAACATGAAATCCCTGGAAAAACCACCAGTGTGCAAGCCCCTGTTAACTCATGGGGATCATTTGGGAAAATCCTCAAGCTGAAGCTACTTGCTGCTTTGGGGGTCAGGAAAACTCCACAAAAGGTAAGTGACATTTAGAGATATTGATGTAACCTGAAACCCATATAACGATATCCTGTGTATGTCATGATGAAGCAACATTGGTTGGTTTATCTTTGGATGTTGTTTGTCTGTTTGTGATCCGTCACAGAACTTTGTCTTGTTTCATCTGGCATGTCCCAAGGCACTTTTCAAGGAATTTACATCAAAGCCAGATAAGGAAATTTGGTCTTAGGTCAGAAACTAGGCTACTGCAAGTTTCACTATTTTTGTTGTTTTTGTATTGAGTGATGTGATAGGGTTGGTTTGAAGTCTCCAATCAGTTGTTCTGATGGACTGTATAGAAGCACACTATCACATAGGGATGGTAGGGAATCATTAGTCATATCTGCCTTAATTGTACCAGAATGCCACGCAGGCATGATGTCTTTTCTCAATTTACTGCAAAATAGTCTTAACTCTGCTCTTCAGATGGACAGGTAACTGACAAAATAATGGAAACACTTAAGTAAATGAGGGATACAAAGTATTTTGAAAGCAGGTGCTTCCACACAGTGAATTATGCAATTAACATCCCATCATGCTTAGGGTAATGTATACAAATACTGGGCAGGCCATTATTACCATGGCTACCATGGCTATGCCCCCATGGGATGACAACCCACTGGGCACACACTAGTTGAGTCATTTTAATAAAATTACATTGAACCAGTGTGGAATAGACATTGAATTGACATCTGTGCGCAGTGGGAATGTCCCCATCCACAGGGCACGAATGGTCACTGAATGGTTTAATGATTATGAAAACGATGTATGCCATGGCCGTCTCAGTCACCAGATGTCAACCCAATTTAACATTATGGGAGATTCTGGAGCGGCGCCTGAGACAGCATTTTCCATCAACAAAACACCAAATGATGGAATTTCTCGGTGAAGAATGGTGTCGCATCTCTCCAATAGAGTTCCAGACATTTGTAGAATCGACGCTGAGGTGTATCTATTCTGACGGCTCGTGGTGGCCCAACGTCCTATTAAGACACTTTGTGTTGGTGTTTCTTTTATTTTGGCACTTACCTGTATCTCTTTGTGTGCGTTTGCCAGTCAGCGTATAACTCATGACATTTCTTCTAGTCCGTCAACCCATCCATGTTGCAGGATGAGAGGAGAGAAGCTGACGCCTTGTGTACTTATCACTCTACTGGGGCTGACCCTGATGGAGTCGGCTCACGGACAGCACATGTCAGACGAACCCTGCTCCGTCCAGATTCTCGTCCCAGGACTCAAAGGCATATATACAGTTCACACACAATACACTCATGAAAGAGTCTAAAACATGTTCAGAAAACATATATGACTCACAGGGTTGCAGTGTGCACCATCTATCAACAGTACTAACATTTCAGAGTTTGCGTTTTGATTCGTGAAGCTTTCTCTCCATTTGACAGGAGAACCAGGAGAGAAGGGAGAGAAAGGGGCACCTGGGAGACCAGGAAGAGTGGGTCCACAAGGGGAGATGGGTAAGCAGAAGCAAAAACAGCGTTCAGCATTCTCTATGTACAGGTGCTGTGCTTTGATGATGACATCCCTACAATATCTATTGAGGCTGGACTTGGGAAACTCTTTGCCTTTCGGAAAAGGTCTTTGGATAACCCGCTGGCCTATCACCATGGCATCTCACTACGTTTGTGGTCTTATTTATTTTACAATAGACTTAAACCTTACAGATTTTTTTTCCCAGAATGGTTTAAAATAATCATATTTCCTTTAACAACATGATTCTATTATTTAATTATTTAATTGGACAGCTATTGCAGGAATTAGAGTAAATATCACAGCATGCATTGACAATCATTTCTCCTAGAGGATGTTGTGCGCTAGTTACAGCACTGCTATGCAGTCCAGAGCAACAGAATGTTTACTTTAGGTCAGAGGTCGCGGGAGGAACACTACCCAGAATCCCCTGAATCACTGACAAGTGTTTACAGCAGCTGTTAATGAGGACTGGTCATAGAGATAGATAGAGTGCTCTAGTGTCCAAAAGCCAGTTTTAGCATTGAGGACTTTCACCATTTTGAAGTAGTCAACTGGGTGGCACTTCATATGAAAAAAGGATCACATAATTCCTTCCAGGTCACCAGGAGGGAGCAGCCAATGAGTTTACTCGCAAACAAACATTCCATAACTGCAATTGGCAGTAAATTGCAGTATGCACCCTTTCAGTTTGTTTGCCAACTCATAGAAGTAGTAGAAGAAGAACAGTAGAATTCACTACTTCAAAATGGAGATGACTCTCACAGACACCATAATGGGTCAGATGCAATGATGCAATGTCTATCTAAGTCTATGGGTCTAAACCCACTTGAAATCAGTAACAGAACCCCCTCTAGTAACAATGAAACATATTTCCCTGCAGGACATCTCGGAGTTAAAGGACAGAAGGGTATTATGGGACATTATGGGAAGATTGGCCCCAGTGGAGTCAAAGGTAGGAACAAATCAGAACAACATGCATTTACACTTCTGTACTGGGATGCATTGCTATATTTTCCATGTTTTTACTCTCAGGTGTTAAGGGAGAGATGGGTGATCCTGGATCAAGGGGCCCGACTGGTGATCCAGGTACAACATTTATTTGTTTGAAGAAACATTCTTGGTCTAGTTAACAATAAGACGTTGCCAACAAAAAGGAATGGAACCTCGTTTTGTTTTGTCTCATCAGGTGATCCGTGTGAATGCACACCTCTGAGGAAAATGATTGGCGAGATGGACATCCTAGTGGCACAGTTATCCAATGAGCTGAAGGTCATAAAAAATGGTACGCTTTCAGGATGTCTGGTTGAATGTTAAATTAGGAGTTTCCAATGAGTAACATAAAGACATAGAGCTATCAGTTTCCTTTCAGTATTCATTTAAATGCTTGTATCTATGACCATTTTCTTCCATGAAGAAAGTAAACGCTGGGTTTATATGTGTGATTATAAATGGCTACCCGGACTATTTGCACCTTCCCCTCCCCCCAACCCCTCTTCTTCACACAGCTGCTACTCTCTGTTTATCATCTATGCATAGTCACTCTAACTATACCTGCATGTACATATTACCTCAAATTAGCCCGACTAACCGGTGACCCTGCACATTGACTCTGTACCAGTACCATCTGTATATAGCCTCCTCACATTGACTCTGTACTGGTACCACCTGTATATAGCCTCCTCACATTGACTCTGTACTGGTACTTCCTGTATATAGCCTCCTCACATTGACTCTGTACTGGTACTTCCTGTATATAGCCTCCTCACATTCACTCTGTACCGGTACCACCTGTATATAGCCTCCTCACATTGACTCTGTACTGGTACCACCTGTATATAGCCTCCTCACATTGACTCTGTACTGGTACTTCCTGTATATAGCCTCCTCACATTGACTCAGTACCGGAACCACCTGTATATAGCCTCCTCACATTGACTCTGTACCGGTACCCCTGTATATATCCTCCTCACATTGACTCTGTACTGGTACCCCTGTATATAGCCTCCTCACATTGACTCTGTACTGGTACCCCTGTATATAGCCTCCTCACATTGACTCTGTACTTTTTTTTGATACACTGCCGATTTTGCAGGTTTTCCCACTTACAAAGTATGTAGAAGTCTGTAATTTTTATCATAGGTACTCTTCAACTGTGAGTGACGGAATCTAAAAAAAAAATCCAGAAAATCACATTGTATGATTTTTAAGTAATTAATTAGCATTTTATTGCATGACATAAGTATTTGATACATCAGAAAAGCAGAACTTAATATTTGGTACAGAGACCTTTGTTTGCAGTTACAGAGATCATACGTTTCCTGTAGTTCTTGACCAGGTTTGCACACACTGCAGCAGAGATTTTGGCCCACTCCTCCATTCAGATCCTTCAGGTTTCGGGGATGTCGCTGGGCAATACGGACTTTCAGCTCCCTCCAAAGATTTTCTATTGGGTTCAGGTCTGGAGACTGGCTAGGCCACTCCAGGACCTTGAGATGCTTCTTACGGAGCCACTCCTTAGTTGCCCTGGCTGTGTGTTCCGGGTCGTTGTCATGCTGGAAGACCCAGCCACGACCCATCTTCAATGCTCTTACTGAGGGAAGGAGGTTGTTGGCCAAGATCTCGCAATACATGGCCCCATCCATCCTCCCCTCAATACGGTGCAGTCGTCCTGTCCCCTTTGCAGAAAAGCATCCCCAAAGAATGATGTTTCCACCTCCATGCTTCACGGTTGGGATGGTGTTCTTGGGGTTGTACTCATCCTTCTTTTTCCTCCAAACACGGCAAGTGGAGTTTAGACCAAAAAGCTCTATTTTTGTCTCATCAGACCACATGACTTTCTCCCATTCCTCCTCTGGATCATCCAGATGGTCATTGGCAAACTTCAGACGGGCCTGGACATGCGCTGGCTTGAGCAGGGGGACCTTGCGTGCGCTGCAGGATTTTAATCCATGACGGCGTAGTGTGTTACTAATGGTTTTCTTTGAGACTGTGGTCCCAGCTCTCTTCAGGTCATTGACCAGGTCCTGCCGTGTAGTTCTGCGATGATCCCTCACCTTCCTCATGATCATTGATGCCCCACGAGGTGAGATCTTGCATGGTGCCCCAGACCGAGGGAGATTGACCGTCATCTTGAACTTCTTCCATTTTCTAATAATTGCGCCAACAGTTGTTGCCTTCTCACCAAGCTGCTTGCCTATTGTCCTGTAGCCCATCCCAGCCTTGTGCAGGTCTACAATTTTATCCCTGATGTCCTTACACAGCTCTCTGGCCTTGGCCATTGTGGAGAGGTTGGAGTCTGTTTGATTGAGTGTGTGGAGAAGTGTCTTTTATACAGGTAACAAGTTCAAACAGGTGCAGTTAATACAGGTGATGAGTGGAGAACAGGAGGGCTTCTTAATGAAAAACTAACAGGTCTGTAAAAGCCGGAATTCTTACTGTTTGGTAGGTGATCAAATACTTATGTCATGAAATAAAATGCTAATTAATTATTTAAAAATCAAACAATGTGATTTTCTGGATTTTTGTTTTAGATTCCATCTCTCACAGTTGAAGTGTACCTATGATAAAAATGACAGACCTCTACATGCTTTGTAAGTAGGAAAACCTGCAAAATCGGCAGTGTATCAAATACTTGTTCTCCCCACTGTATATATATATTTTTTACTGTCACTTTACTGTTTTTATTTCTTTACCTCTCTTGTTTACATAATACTTATTTACTACTTAAACTGTTGGTTTAGGGCTTGTAAGTAAGCATTTCACTGTAAGGTCTACGCCTGTTGTATTCGGCGCACGTGACAAAGAAACTTTGATTTGATTTGAGAAATACAAGTGCTCATTTTTCAGCACTGCCCTCCCCTGCAGCTGTCGCTGGCATCAAAGAGACGGACAGCAAGGTCTACCTGCTGGTCAAGGAGGAGAAACGCTACACAGACGCAGAGGTCTATTGTCAGGGGAGAGGTGGACACCTGGCCATGCCCAAGGACGAGGGGGCCAACGCGGCCATCGCTGGGTACATCACAGAGGCGGGCCTGAGCCGGGTGTACATTGGCATCAACGACATAGACCACGAGGGCCATTTCACCTACGTGGATCGCTCCCCAATGAGCACGTTCAGCAAGTGGAGGGAAGGGGAACCCAACAATGCCTACGAGGACGAGGACTGTGCTGAGATGGTGGCGTTGGGGGACTGGACTGATGTGGCCTGCCACCCCACCATGTACTTTGTGTGTGAGATTGACAAGGGCAGTGTCTGAGGGGCATTTGTTTGAAAGTGGTGGTGAATTTAGAAGTGAGGGCAAAGGGCCTCATTTAAAGCTGCATGACAGATAGAGACTTCATTCATAGAGAAGCCTTTTATAGAGTTCTACAGATGCTGTTCAGTATGGTCAAATCATTTGGACACTGCTGCGTTTAAATGTAATCACCCACCAGTGTTAAATATCATCATACAGTATTAAAGGTGTGTACTGACGTGCGGCTACAGTTGTGTAAAGACAAGGTGTTGCGTTTCTGTTTTTCTCAGTTTTCTTCCTTTTTGACTTGAATGTTTGACTAGAATGGATGCTGTTTTTTTTTTTTTATTTAATGGATAAAGCAATTTCCTTGATCTACTTTCTGAAGATGAAACTTACATATTCTTTTTTGGGTCTATTTCTTGTCATGTTTATGTGAGTTATATACTGAACTGATTTTTTAACTCTCAAACCACCAACATATTTTACATGCATGGACTATTGGAAAAAGCAACTATCATAGCAAAATATCAGCTTAATTATTTTCAAAACATCATTAGACATGTCAATAATGTTATTTAAAAAAACCAAAACATGATTGTAGAAAATCTACAGTTAATTTGCATATTCTGTAAACAATAAAAAAATGTTTTCCTTATGTGCAGCTTTTTTCCAAAGTTGTCTTACAATCCACATTAGTACTAAAAATATGGCTTAGTTTTTATTTATTTACTTAACCCACAGCCAGTATTAACATCGCTGCTAGTGAAACGATGGGAGTGGTGGGGCCTATGGCAGGATGCTTCAAAAAGCATGCCCAAATCGCCAAAGTCACTTCAAACCAAATGTTATAAAAACCAAAATATAATCCATATTATATACATATCGGTGTGTGTAGGTTGGAATCATTTGGGATAGGGTTGAAAGTGCATGAGAGGTCATTTGACAGATAGCAATAGCTGAGTGAATGATGGTTACGAGGTTATGTGGCACGAATGGGTTAGAAACAATGTTTTCAAGTATATTCAGAATCAAACATGGGGGACGTTCCATAATACATGTTATGCTAATAGGCTTTATGAACTGGTACTAAATATCTCTATTCTAAAATATAGAATCTTTGGCAGCTGCTGCATTGTCTTCAGGGATACAGGGTGAAATAAGTGGGTTGGTGTTACTCATTAGCCTGTATTGTTAAAAAAAAAACTGATACTAATAGTCGTTTATTGTAGTCGTATGATTTGTTGATTTACAAGGTAAACGTTGTATAACTGTCCTACTGGTGTATTTTGTAGGCTACTACCACCTAGTGGCTAACAGTAAAACACTGCTACCACTGTTCACTATTCATCTCCTCACATATGATAGAGCAATTAAGAGTTACCTAGAATGTTTTCTCAATATGCTACCAAATTAAAATGATGTTCACAATGCATAAGGGAAATATAAGAAAAAAGCTAACCAGATGTAGCTATTTCCAGGAAACCAAAACACATTATTCAATTTCAACCAGAATACCTCGCATGTGAACCTATGAACTTAGAGACAAATAGTTGTATGATTCTTGTGCATCATCTACAACAAGGATCATCAACTAGATTCAGCCGCGGGTCGATTTTATGTTGAGCGGATGGTCGGGGGGCCGGAACAAAAGAAGCCGACACAGATAACATGTTTTACTAAAACATAATATTTTCAAACCTTGCTTACATTTGTATGCAATTACGTGTCTCTCTATTATGCGTGGGAATACTTGGGAACATATTTCTGAAGTTCCGACCAGAGACGGAAGAAAAAGTTCTGAATTACTGTCACATTTGAACATTTGAAAAGATGCCATGACCTTCGTGTTGGAATAGTGCCCCTGACAGGAACTCCATATATGGGCATAGCTGAGCAATCTAGAATTAATGTTGGAATGGTTTCCTTGCAGGAACTCCATAGGATATTGGCCTAACAGGAAGTCCTTATATGGACATAGTAATTACTTTGGTAAATTATTACACTTGCGCTCAATCGGAATCAAATAGGCCCGTATATTCAAAGAGAGATTCCTTGCCAGACTCGTTTCAGGTCATCAATTGATTACGGATGCTTTGTGGAAAAGACATTGCTGCAGCAGCTTGATACGATCCAATTAAGGGCACTTGTGTAAAAGTGTCTTTAAGACTACACCTGTTGAGGCCTTACAAGTGGAAGTGTCTCAACAAAGGGTTTTTGACTGGGTGATTGGAGAAAGGGTAGGAGAGTAAGATCACAGGGATTTGTTAATCTGTGGCACTGAGGAATGTCCTCTATGTTTCTTTCAAAGGCCTTATGCAGATTAGAATCTGATTGAGAGGTAGGAGTGGTGAGACGCTGGTAATTAGTATGTTCTGCCAATCAGAACATACTAGTTCTGCCAATCAGCACCTGTTAATTGTTGAGTTCCAACCTGTGGAAAATAAATGCTGAGTTCATACCTTAATTCTGTGGTCTTGTGTCTCTGTGGAGGTACGCTGGGGGAGAAGGATCATTACTGGAGGAAGGTCACCGAGTTGTCACAGTCAACGTTTCAGACTGACAGATACTGTCTCAAAAGAGCTGACTGCAGTGTAGACTATATGTGATAGAACTTACTCTAGAGAAGGTCACCAGATACAGTTTGGGAATAATGCTCATGGTGTCTGTCTCCATTTTTGTTACTCATCAATTTAACCCCTAGAATCCAGACAAAGGTACATCTTACTAAGATCACACTATTTTGAAGATTTAACAGGGAATCCAAATTTAAATCATCAGAACAATTTGTATATGCATAGCACTGTTCTTTTGATTAAGCCCAGCATGAGTGGTCCCTTAAGCCATGAATAATGAATACAGAGATGATAAATTATGCATTCCATTGACCAGGAGCATGTCTGGAAAAAACCAATTAGCTACTGTTGTAGTAGTGAAATCTCTGGTTACCTCTGCAGTAAACAATTTGGACAGCACTATTTGGGGGGGGTGCTATATGTGGAAAAACTCCCACCTGTTACTGCAAGGATGCCATCCACATGTAATGATGTTAAAAAATACAATAAAATGTCTACAATTAGTGTAACAGTTAAGGTTATGTATATGTAGTCTATAATGTAATTCATACAGGTAGGCATTTTGTGATGTCAGGCGGACAGGCCTACAGCTACATCTAATTGGTGAAATGTGTAGGCTACAGTTAAGACTTTAATGATCTGAAAGGCCACACTAAGAGAAATGACCACATATAAACTGAAAACGCATGGTTCAAGTGCCTACAGAACATGTGGCCCCAATGTGCCATCATGGTTTATGGTTAAATTATGTGGCACACAGTTGTTTCTTCTAATAGAAATGACAACATTGAGGATTTACGAGGATTACTTTAGAAATGCAACTTGGAAATGCAAGTGGGATGGACAGTAGGGATGGATAGTATGTATGAATACTGAAGAATAGGCGTTGTGCTTGCTGTGACTGTGGTCCCTTTCGCAGCATCCTATGTGGCCCGTGCTCACCACGTACATATTTATGGAGAACGCGCACTTCCCCACACTGGTTTCTTTGGAAACACATCCAACAAACTTTCATGAGAGTGGTAGCCACAAGGCTACTAGCCAGCTTTTGAAAACAGAAAAAACAAAACAACAGCGTGTTTGTTGACCGGTAACAACTATATCCAAAGATAGGCTTCTTGATGGGATGCTGTGCACCCAAGTGGACGTTTGTCTCCTCATCAGATATCTACTTCTTTGTGAGAAGCTCACTCAATAGATAGCTAGCTGGCTAATTAACTAGTTTTTCCATTTGACCTCGTTCGTTGTGGATCACACAAACACACCTGAGACTTTAGATAGAGCGGTACCCCCTCAGCCTCCAACAACAAAAACTATTATTGTGTACAGGAATAGGGATGCTTTCTTTGCTGGACAAAAGTTGATTATAAATCAATGACAGACGTGTCACGCGCGGGGTAGAGGCTCCTTTTGAAGCTGTACGGAATGTTTACATTCCGAGGGAAGGGCACAAAATCTGTGAGCTTAACAACTTGCAGCACGGGGAGAGATATGTTGCAGCCGGAGTAGAGCGTTTCAAAAAATCTTGAGTGGGTACATCGTAATTAGCCGGCAATTAAGGATGATATCATTGTTAGACTGCCTTGTTGTTGCTGGTGTAGCCAACAAGAAATAATCCTCCCTCTATATAAACAGATGCAACTGACTAGATGCAGGTGCACCCAATATGGCTAAACCAAGATAATGCCATCATCTACTGTTTTCCGTTCTAGTTATTACCACACAACAACGATGAAACCACAGAAAAATTATGAACAGGTAAGGCCACTGACTATACCCTCATCTTGTTGCTTTTATATACACTGGGGGACAAAAGTTTGGAATATTACTCATTCAAGGGTGTTAAACAAATCAAAAAATGTGTTAAACAAATCAAAATATATTTTATATTTGAGATTCTTCAAAGTAGCAACCCTTTGACTGCTTTGCACAAAGGTCTTCAACCTTTTCTTGCCCAGGGATCCACTTCCATACCCATTAACGTCTTGTCTTATCACAGTAGAGGTTCATGGGTAAAGTCACCGGGGGAAAAAAGTCATATTACAACGTATGTTGTTTCTCTATAACCTGTTAGTTCATATGCCTTACCACTGTGATATATAGACCCAAAGGCCCTGACAATAAGAAGACTCATTACGGGAGAATAAATTCAACCACACTTTTGTTTCATCACAAAACCTGAGAGCAACATCTGTCCGGTGAAGTCAACAAAGAATACTGCATGTAACAAACAGTTACATGACCTACAGCACGGTCAATCAAGTCTTTCAGACATTTCCGGATTACTAAACAACTATTGATTTACTGCAAGTTGCTAATAAAACAGGAACTGCCTCCGCTATTCCAGAACTATTTCAACTTCAACATTTCAACATCATCTAATCACCTCTGCTTAGTCTAATACAGTGACAACTAAAAGATACCAAAAATGATTTAGTCCAATCAACATAAGCTAAATATGATGTGTCTGTCCATGGTTCTGATTTGTGTGTGTGTGTGGGTGTGTGTGTGTGTGCGTGTGTGCCATCTGTGGAACTGAGGAAAATCACCCTACTTGTAGAGAAGTGCCAATGCCATCCTCCTCTCCTTCATGTTACGTAAACGGTCTATGATTCTGTCACACAGTATATGCTTTTATTTTTTGTTGCTCGCTAGCCTAACATCCTTTCATGGGCAACGATGCGCCAGGCCAGCTGGTTAACATTAGCATACTACATCTAGCTACATGTTGATCTTCCATCCTCTCAGGCCAGGGGCAATATGTACGAATTTAAGGTTGGATCAGAATCGCCGTTATAATCATTGGCCAGTACGGAGAATGAAATAAAACCACAAGTCCAAATCACTATCTCCATCCATGGTTAGGAAAGTGGTGATTTTAGCTAGCTAGCTAGCCACTGGAGGACAACAACACAACCAGATGCAACAATGAAAGATTTTTTCTGTCAATGACGTTTGGCTTCTGATGTGAAGCCAATTTCAAACAGGCTTCCCTTGATATTTTTTTGGGGTGCGCCAGGACCATTCATAGCTGAGCTCACTCAGTTTAGCTCAACGCTGATTGGCTATTATTTTATACTTTTTTTTATCAAGGGAGGCCAAATGCTCGCTGTCTTCCCTTGCATTCAATGCTACTAGTCGACAACTATGGCATACTCTTTTTGACCAGACATCAGATACAGCGCATAAGGAAAGTATTCAGACCCCTTCAATGTTTCACCATTTTGTTACGTTACAGCCTTATTCTACAATTGATTAAATAGTTTTTTTCCCCTCATCAATCCACACACAATACACCATAGCGACAAAGCAAAAACTGTTTTTATACATTTTAGCAAATGTATATAATAAAAAAACTGGAAATATCACATTTACATAAGTATACAGACCCTTTACTCAGTGCTTTGTTGAAGCACCTTTGGCAGCGATTACAGCCTCGAGTCTTCTTGGGTACAAGCTTGGCACACCTGTATTTGGGGAGTTTCTCCTATTTCTTCTCTGAAGATCCTCTCAAGCTCTGTTATGTTCGATAGGGAGCGCCGCTGCACAGCTATTTTCAGGTCTCTCCAGTGATGTTCGATCGGGTTAGTGTCCGGGCTCTGGCTGAGCCACTCAAGGACATTCAGAGACTCCTGCGTTGTCTTGGCTGTGTGCTTGGGGTCGTTGTCCTGTTGGAAGGTGAACCTTCGCCCCAGTCTGACTTCCTGAGCACTCTGGAGCAAGTTTTCATCAAGGATCTCTATGTACTTTGCTCCGCTCATTTTTCCCTCGATCCTGACTATTCTCCCAGTCCCTGCCGCTGAAAAACATCCCCACAGCATGATGCTTCCACCACCATGCTTCACCGTAGGGATGGTATTGGCCAGGTGATGAGCGGTGCCTGGTTTCCTCCAGACATGACACTTGGCGTACAGGCCAAAAAGTTAAATCTTGGTTTTATAAGACCAGTGCATCTTGTTTCTCATGGTCTGAGAATCTTTAGGTGCCTTTTGGCAAACTCTAAGCAGACTTGCGTGTGCCTTTTACTGAGGAGTGGCTTCCGCCATTATGGGGGTATTGTGTGTAGATTAATGAGAAAAAAATAATAATTTAATGCATTTTAGAATAAGGCTGTAACGTAACAAAATGTGGAAAAGTGAAGGGGTCTGAATACTTTCCGAATGCACTGTAGATGGACTACACATACTGAGACAGAGGGGGCGCTGTTTCATTCGTCCGGTGAGATACATTCAACCTCTTGTGAATTGAAGGACATTTATGAAACACAGAGAAACCAAATTATGTATTTTTTTTTTCTAGCTAAATTTTTTGGGGAAGCCTGGCTTCCCTTGGCATCCACGAATACACGCCACTGTCTCATCATCAGGTGAATGATAATGTTAAGGAGAATAAAATCAACATTTTAAAATGAATAGATTTGGTAGATTTCATGTTTAATTATTTTTACCTCCCCACGTTATAATTGGAAGAAGAAGTGTAAACTGTAACTTACCCTATTAGCTAGAAAGGTAACTCGAAACACATTTTCACTAAGAGCAGGTATTTAGCTGGTGAACAAAGGTTAGCCGTGTCTTGTCAGGAATACTTACTAGCAGCAACAGCCACTTCCTGCACAGGTAGCCTATTTGCGGGTGCTTTTTCAAAGCCTATGCTAGGTACTCCAATGAGTGTAATTTCATCAATATTAGAAGTTGAGAAATAATGTTGACATCATTAGAAATAAGATATCCTTCTGTTTTCTGCTGTAGGTATGTAATAAAACAAATGTTTATTCTTTTGTTGCTAGTGATATTTCTAAATTGTTTAATCAATGTTACATTCACACAATAATCTTACAAGATTGTAAGGTTCTTGGTAATAACCATACATACTGTAATCATTTTAATTAATGTTGTTTTAAATCACAGATCCCACCTGTAGTTCGCAGCAGGAAGAAAATGATGTACTAACAAGTGAGTTTGGGTTTTCAAGTGTCCCACAGCCTTAATGTGAATCAAGTGTCCCACAGCCTTAATATGCATCAAGTGTCCCACAGCTTTAATGTGAATCAAGTGTCCCACAGCCTTAATGTGAATCAAGTGTCCCACAGCCTTAATATGAATCAAGTGTCCCACAGCCTTAATATGCATCAAGTGTCCCACAGCCTTTTTATTTAATTTTTTTATTTCACCTTTATTTAACCAGGTAGGTCAGTTGAGAACAAGTTCTCATTTGCAACTGCGACCTGGCCAAGACAAAGCAAAGCAGTGCGACAAAAACAACACAGAGTTACACAGTAAACAAACGTACAGTCAATAACACAATAGAAAATCTATATACAGAGTGCAAATGTAGTGCAAAATGCAGTAAGGTTAGGAAGACAATAAATAGGCCATAGTGGCGAAATAAGTTACAGATTAGTATAATCACTGGAAATGTGAATCAAGTGTCCCACAACCTTAATGTGAATCAAGTGTCCCACAGCCTTAATGTGCATCAAGTGTCCCACAGCCTTAATGTGAATCAAGTGTCCCACGGCCTTAATGTGAATCAAGTGTCCCACAGCCTTAATGTGAATCAAGTGTCCCACAGCCTTAATGTGAATCAAGTGTCCCACAGCCTTAATGTGAATCAAGTGTCCCACAGCCTTAATGTGAATCAAGTGTCCCACAGCCTTAATGTGAATCAAGTGTCCCACAGCCTTAATATGCATCAAGTGTCCCACAGCCTTTTTATTTAATTTTTTTATTTCACCTTTATTTAACCAGGTAGGTCAGTTGAGAACAAGTTCTCATTTGCAACTGTGACCTGACCAATACAAAGCAAGGCAGTGCGACAAAAACAACAACACAGAGTTACACAGTGAACAAACGTACAGTCAATAACACAATAGAGAATCTATATACAGAGTGCAAATGTAGTGCAAAATGCAGTAAGGTTAGGAAGAAAATAAACAGGCCATAGTGGGGAAATAAATTACAGATTAGTATAATCACTGGAAATGTGAATCAAGTGTCCCACAACCTTAATGTGAATCAAGTGTCCCACAGCCTTAATGTGAATCAAGTGTCCCACAGCCTTAATATGCATCAAGTGTCCCACAGCCTTAATGTGAATCAAGTGTCCCACAGCCTTAATGTGAATCATGTGTCCCATAGCCTTAATGTGCATTTACAAACATTATTTGTTGCATTGAAATGTATACAAAATAGGCATGAACACATTTCACTTGTCATGTCATTTTATGATTGCCAACACAAGGTAGGTCCCATAAAACTTAGGGATAATGTTACTTATTCAAATGTGTTAGATGTGATCGATTTCCGTGTTGATGTTGAAAATATAAATAATCATAACCATGTTGAAACTGCAAGCCCTTAAAAAGGTACTGCGTTTCATCTGTTGTATTTTGTAGTGTTTTTACCAGTGGAGATGTTGGTTCCTCCAGCTCAGATACTGATACCAAACTGGGGAAGTGTCTTGGCCATGGTGACCGAGAAGCTACGTCTGCACACAGGTGCTGTGCACAGGTAGGAATGAACTAATAATAGGTTTTTATGTTATAGATCAACTTGTTTTGAACTTGTAGCATTGATCTAATTCATGATTCACATATTCACACCATTAGTTTTGCCTTTCATTCCATTTAAATATTGACAGTTCTGTTGGTTTCATAAGGATTATGGTGTTTAAACTTGTAATTGCTCTATTATGCTTAGAGTCAACAATGACAGTCTCCCAGTCCCAGCTCCCACAAGGAAAGACATGGTAAGTAGGCCTACTGTGTTGCAAAAGCATACCAGTATACAGTGGGGAGAACAAGTATTTGATACACTGCCGATTTTGCAGGTTTTCCCACTTACAAAGCATGTAGAAGTCTGTAATTTTTATCATAGGTACTCTTCAACTGTGAGTGACGGAATCTAAAACAAAAATCCAGAAAATCACATTGTATGATTTTAAAGTAATTAATTTGCATTTTATTGCATGACATAAGTATTTGATACATCAGAAAAGCAGAACTTAATATTTGGTACAGAAACCTTTGTTTGCAATTACAGAGATCATACGTTTCCTGTAGTTCTTGACCAGGTTTGCACACAATGCAGCAGGGATTTTGGCCCACTCCTCCATACAGACCTTCTCCAGATCCTTCAGGTTTCAGGGCTGTCGCTGGGCAATACGGACTTTCAGCTCCCTCCAAAGATTTTCTATTGGGTTCAGGTCTGGAGACTGGCTAGGCCACTTCAGGACCTTGAGGTGCTTCTTACGGAGCCACTCCTTAGTTGCCCTGGCTGTGTGTTTCGGGTCGTTGTCATGCTGGAAGACCCAGCCACGACCCATCTTCAATGCTCTTACTGAGGGAAGGAGGTTGTTGGCCAAGATCTCGCGATACATGGCCCCATCCATCCTCCCCTCAATACGGTGCAGTCGTCCTGTCCCCTTTGCAGAAAAGCATCCCCAAAGAATGATGTTTCCACCTCCATGCTTCACGGTTGGGATGGTGTTCTTGGGGTTGTACTCATCCTTCTTCTTCCTCCAAACACGGCGAGTGGAGTTTAGACCAAAAAGCTCAATTTTTGTCTCATCAGACCACATGACCTTCTCCCATTCCTCCTCTGGATCATCCAGATGGTCATTGGCAAACTTCAGACGGGCCTGGACATGCGCTGGCTTGAGCAGGGGAACCTTGCGTGCGCTGCAGGATTTTAATCCATGACGGCATAGTGTGTTACTAATGGTTTTCTTTGAGACTGTGGTCCCAGCTCTCTTCAGGTCATTGACCAGGTCCTGCCGTGTAGTTCTGGGCTTATCCCTCACCTTCCTCATGATCATTGATGCTCCACGAGGTGAGATCTTGCATGGTGCCCCAGACCGAGGGAGATTGACCGTCATCTTGAACTTCTTCCATTTTCTAATAATTGCGCCAACAGTTGTTGCCTTCTCACCAAGCTGCTTGCCTATTGTCCTGTAGCCCATCCCAGCCTTGTGCAGGTCTACAATTTTATCCCTGATGTCCTTACACAGCTCTCTGGCCTTGGCCATTGTGGAGAGGTTGGAGTCTGTTTGATTGAGTGTGTGGACAGGTGTCTTTTATACAGGTAACAAGTTCAAACAGGTACAGTTAATACAGGTAATGAGTGGAGAACAGGAGGGCTTCTTAAAGAAAAACTAACAGGTCTATGAGAGCCGGAATTCTTACTGGTTGGTAGGTGATCAAATACTTATGTCATGCAATAAAATGCAAATTAATTATTTAAAAATCATACAATGTGATTTTCTGGATTTTTGTTTTAGATTCCGTCTCTCACAGTTGAAGTGTACCTATGATAAAAATTACAGACCTCTACATGCTTTGTAAGTAGGAAAACCTGCAAAATCGGCAGTGTATCAAATACTTGTTCTCCCCACTGTATATAACATACAGTACAGTCTCTTCAGAAAGTACAGTCGTATGAAAAGGTCTGGGCACCCCTCTGAGGCTGCATAATAATTTACTCTGTCGTCACAGAAAATGATCACAGTGGCATG
Organism: Thymallus thymallus; assembly: GCA_023634145.1. Lineage (NCBI taxonomy): Eukaryota > Metazoa > Chordata > Actinopteri > Salmoniformes > Salmonidae > Thymallus > Thymallus thymallus. The sequence goes on from CM042405.1 coordinate 35,155,436, forward strand.
CCATTCATTTTCTAATAAAATCTGAGTACTGGGGTATTGTCCAGATAAAGATGTTTAGTGTAGCAATATTAAGTTGTATGAAATTAAATCAGATATGAAAAATAGGCTATGCAAAATTTGGGCACCCTTGTCATTCTGTTGATTTGAATACCTGTAACTACTTAGCACTGATTAATTGGAACACACAATTGGTTTGGTGAGCTCATTAAGCCTTGAACTTCATAGACAAGTGCATCCAATCATGAGAAAAGGTATTTAAGGTGGCCAATTGAAAGTTGTTGTTCTCTTTGACTCTCCTCTGAAGAGTGGCAACATGGGGGCCTCAAAACAACTCTCAAATGACCTGAAAACAAAGATTGTTCAACATTATGGTTTAGGGGAAGGCTACAAAAAGCTGTAAGCTGTCAGTGTCCACTGTGAGGAACATAGTGAGGAAATGGAAGACCACAGGCACAGTTCTTGTTAAGTCCAGAAGTGGCAGGCCAAGTAAAATATTGGAGAGGCAAAGGCGAAGGATGGTGAGAACGGTCAAAAACAGCCCACAGACCACCTCCAAAGACCTACAACATCATCTTGCTGCAGATGGTGTCACTGTGCATCGTTCAACAATTCAGCGCACTTTGCACAAGGAGAAGCTGTACGGGAGAGTGATGCGGAAAGAAGCCTTTTCTGCACACACGCCACAAACAGAGTCGCTTGAGGTATGCAAACACACATTTGGACAAGCCAGCTTCATTTTGGAATAAGGTGCTGTGGACTGATGAAACAAAGATTGAGTTATTTGGTCATAACAAGGGGCGTTATGCATGGCGGCAAAAGAACACAGCGTTCCAAGAAAAACACTTGCTACCCACAGAATCCAGACACTCATTAGAGGCTATAGGAAGCGTCTAGAGGCTGTTATTTTAGTAAAAGGAGGCTCTACTAAATATTGCTGTGATTTTTCTGTTGGGGTGCCCAAATTTATGCACCTGTCTAATTTCGTTTTGATGCATATTGCACATTTTCTGTTAATACAATAAACCTAATTTCACTACTGAAATATTACTGTGTCCATCAGTTATTTGATAGATCAAAATGAAATTGCTGATCCAAACACCCAATTATTTATAAATAGAAATCATAGAAATTGTCAGGGGTGCCCAAACTTTTTCATACGACTGTATTCATGCATTTTGACTTAATCCACAGTTTGTTGCGTTACAGCCTGAATTCAATAAAAAAAATTTCACCCATCTACACAAAATACCCCATAATGACAAAGTGAAAGTCCACCAGTGGCCAATTTAATTGTTTGGACATGATTTAGAAAGAAACACACCTTTCTCTATAAGGTCCCACAGTTGACAGTGCATGTCAGAGCAGAAACTATGCCATGAAGTCCAAGGAACTGTCCGTAGATTTCCGAGATTGTGACGAGGCATATATCTGAGGAAGGGTATAAAATAATTTCTAGAGTGTTGAACGTTTCCAAGAGCACAGTGGTCTCCATCATTGGGAAACTGAAAAAATATGGAACTACCCAGACTCTGCCTAGAGCTGGTCGTCCGACCAAACTGAGCAACCGAGGAAGAAGGACATTGGTCAGGGAGGTGACCAAGAACCCAATGACCACTCTGACAGAACTCCTTGGCTGAGATGGGAGAACAAGGACAACAGTCTCTACAGCACTTCACCAATCTGGGCTTTATGGGAGAGTGGCCAGATGGAAGCCACTCCTGAGAAAAAGGCACATGCCAAATGGGATTCTCCTATGGGGAAAGCCGAATAACCCTTTTTTCTAAGAGTGTAGACTGGGACAGAGCTTTATGTTCTAACAGTACAATGACCACAAGCATACAGCCAAAGCAACGCTGGAATGGCTTTGGAACAAGAATGTGAAAGTCATTGAGTGGCCCAGCCAAAGCACAGACTTGAATCCCATAAAAAATGTGGAGATTGCTGTTCACCGCCGCTTTTGAGAAAATCTGCAGGGTAGAATTGGAGAAAATCCCCAAATCCAGATGTGAAAAGCTGATACAGACAAACCCAAGACGACTCAAAGCTGCAATCGCCACCAAATGTGTTCTATAAAGTATTGACTCAGGCTGTGAATACTGATGTAAATGACATATTTCTGTATTTCATTTCCAAAACATTCACTTTGTCATTATGGGGTAATGTGTGTCGATGGGTGAGAGAGAGAAAAATAAATTGAATCAGTTTTAAATTCAGGCTGGAAACGTGGAATATGTCAAGGGGTGTGAATACTCTCTGAAGGCGCTGTACATGCTTGTACTGATTGGTACTGATCAACATTGATAGTAGGTGTGTAGTAGATCTGATCATAATCGGCCTCTCCTACTTATGATTTTTCCCCCATGAAAGCATTATTCTCAGTCCAAGATAAGCAAGAAACAAAGACCTTCACTAAAGCATCTTGTTTAAAAAAAAAGATAATGTTTTACAACCCTGTAGTAGGAAACATCTGTGATCAGAGATACTCTACAGTCTATGCTGTACATTGTCTTCACACATAGAACAGTGAACACTGTGAAAGTATGCCATTGCGTACTGCATTCCAATTAACATTTCCAGCACGTGTTGTGCGTGAGACTTTCCGTCTGTGATTCGTTACGAGACAATCCTGTCATCAATCACTGTCTGAGGGAGGCATTGAGTTACCATTGCCTTCCACTTTGACAGGTAATCCCAACGGAACGAGCCTGGCCCGCTTGATCAAGTAGCAGCGAGTCTCATAGAGTGAACAGATTCACCAGGGGGCCGTGCTGACTGAAAAAAAAAACCTCTCATTCCTCCAGAACCGGGGCAATTTGTGTTGTGATTAAGTAGACAGTGAAATGCATTGCAGTCATGAGAATTGCACAGGGCCAAAGATGAGCACCACGTACATACAAACACGTGAAGAAGAATGAAAATGCACACTCAGCGGATATATTGTGAGATATCTGACAGTCACATCATGGCATGTGTCCTTTTTCTGATAAAGAAAAAACAATTCTTACTTAACACTTGAAGTGCTGTCTTGTCTTCAAACTATTTGATTAAGCTTTATCAACATGATTGAAATACAGTATCAGCAGATATATGAATTGAGTTACCAAAGCTCTCTCGCGTCTTTTTGTTTTCGAATGCAGGATAAAATCCACAAATAGCAGTTTGCACTGTTTATGTAGTTTTAATGCCATCAACCAGCGCTCTTACTGTATGTATTGTTTAGTATCTGCTTCTACTGAACACATTATACTGACCTGCACAGAGGGAGTGTAGTTCTATTATTTGCCAGAAGGGGGAGACAGAGACAACGTTATGTACTCACTATTACTCATTGACTGGAAACGCTACCATACTTTTAGGTGTTCTCCTCGCCTTACCCCTTGCCTTACTTACGATTTGACCAGTTATTGAGGACGTTTCATAAACAAGGTAGGTAAATTGTCCATTGTAATTAGATCTGTCAGCTGTTTAGCTTACTGATTACACAAACGTTTATAGGGCCGTATCCCCAATAAATTTTGGTTTGACCTCACAAAGCGACAAGCGACCTGATTTAAAATGCCTGTAAAATCTCTGTAACATCCCTGTTGTGGGCTGGTGTAAAATGTAACCTTCCTCCGGCTCTGCAACCTTGCTGTGTGAGCATGGAGCATGGTGTCTGTATTCCCCAACAAAGTGTATCACTTAGTACCAGGGCCGGAGCGTGCGTATAGGCAGACTAGGCGACGGCCTAGAGCGGCACTTTGGAAAGGCGGCAAAATGTGGGCTTATAAAAAAATATATATATATTATTTTTTTTTTACAACATTTTTTTAAGACAAAAATAAATAAATTGGCTCTCATTTTGCCGCCTCTTGTAGTCCATTGGTGAGGAATGTGTGTCTGTCAATCAAACTCACCAATCAGCGCCCCCCCCCACCTGGTGTTGGATACGCATAAGTGTCATGCATCTACTTGTTGACACTTTGTGCGTTGCACTTGTCTATTTGCGTGATGTGTATATATTTTTGCTTATGGCTTGTATTGGCTGCTTGTTGTTGTTGGTGTATTGTACGTTGAAAATAGAGGGGCGGCCAAATTGTGTTTCGCCTAGAGCGGCAGAAATGCACGCACCGGCCCTGCTTAGTACTGTATAGGGGCAACATGTCGCATTGACAGTACAGTGTGTTCCCGTTAGCAGCCTAGCTGCTGAGCTATGTGTATATGTATGACGATGAGTGGGAAAGGGGATTGGTCTAAGTGATTCATCTCCTGCATTTGAGCTCCACTGAGCACGGTAACACAAGTGACACCACACCGGCGCCAGTAGGCGCATTCACTTGGGCAATAATGAGAAGGACTCAGCGGACGACTCAGGGAGCAAGGAACCAGAGTGCTTCCATCATCTTGACATCACCCCTTTCTGACTCGACCGTTCCCTGACCATGTGACCTCATTCATAGGAAGTGGTGATGCCCGGCGGAAAGCACTGCACCCTAGTCGCCTGCCATCTATCTGTCTGCCCACTGAGGACCAGGCACTGGGAGGGGTTCTGTATACTGCACGGGCGGTTGGAGGTTGGCTACTGCTTGCTCTCTCAGCTGGTCCCCGCTATTATATCGCACTGTCCTCCCGTTGACTCCTTCACTCTGCCACATGAGAGGGCAAGAGATTACGCACCGGCCGTCCTCTCGGGTCCTTCTCACACTGATTCCACACGACTCTGGTCTCGGTGGGGCGGGTAGACCTGCCGCCCCACAGGACATAGCAGATATGCACCGCCAGCAGATTGAGAAGCAGCATCAATGACTTCATCTTTTTCCATTGCTCTATTTTGCAGTTGTACTGTACTGTGCTCCCAGAGATCTAACTGTCCCTCCTCTTTCTCTCTCTCTCTGAGAATGGCAGTTTTTCTGTTGGTTTAAAGAATTGACGGTTTCGCCACAAGGCTTTAAAGTGGTTTTTTATATTTCAGATGGGTTGTAAGATTTTAATTGGGGTCTTTTTCAATACATTATACAGTAAACCACTCCAAATTATGTAATTAATAAAGCGTTGTTACAGTGTGTACAGTACTTTTATCTTTGATCTTGTGATGCGGACACCAGAATGTGAACTCAGATTGAACTTTCCCTAACTGAATATCCAAGGCAAACTTCAGTCTTTTCTTGTTGTTTTATTTTTCTCTCCAGTCCACCAAAGGCTGTATAAATTCAAAAGAACATCAACACAAACTCTGCCTTTGCAATAAAGAAAGCAAAAAAGTTGAAGGAACACAGAGGCCTTATTCCCCAGACCCCATGTTAGCGGGCTCGCAAACACCATTGCCCGGAGTTTGTTCTTGTGTGGAAGCTTGAGATCAGTATACTGGCCCTCCAGTCAGCCTTGGGATCCAGGCTGAAGAGAAAAATAACATGAAGTGCTCTTCCTTTTCCTCAGAGGGAGACGGAGCTCACCTTACTACCTACAGTGAGGCTGAGCAGCCAGCGAGGATAAAATGGCCTTTTGTGGAAGCATTCATTCAGCTGTGTACCGTGCTGTCTCGAGCATCACTCTAAACTCATCGTCCCACTGTTCTCTCTCTCTCTCTCTCTCTCTCTCTCTCTTTCTCACTTTCTCGCCATTCCAGCTCCCCAGCCCCTTCTTCCGTCTGCTCTAAGAACAAGTTATTCCCTGAGACGGCGTTTCCCTTTAAGCTTGTTTGGGTTTTCATTGTTTGATCTGGCTTGATAAATAAGAGGAAAGCAGTTAGAAATTCATGGCTGCCTCGTTTCATCAATAAATGATTAGTTTTCTGTTTCTCCCCAGTGATTGATAGGTTCTGCACAGGATGTATTGGAACCAGATGAATTCAATACGCTGGGATTCACTGGGGAGCAACAAAGCATATTAGCTCCTGGAAAAAAAATGTAGGTCAAAACAAAAGGGGAAGAAAGGAAGAACACTGTTACGCACGCCTCTTGGAGGGAACGCAACACCCCGCTACACATAAACTCCCCGTGGAGTGAAAACGGTATGGGATCGTGGGTGCACATAAACTCCCTGTGGAGTGAAAACGGTATGGTGGGTGCGAGCAAGGACGACAGAGGCAGAGAAATACCGTTTAATGCAAATGTATTATTCCTTCAACACGGTAATGTGAGGACAAGGGGCTGGAGGGAACCTAACCTGCCTTCCCACTCCTAACCTAACCTGCCTTCCCACTCCTAACCTAACCTGCCTTCCCTCTCCTAACCTAACCTGCCTTCCCTCTCCTAACCTAACCTGCCTTCCCACTCCTAACCTAACCTGCCTTCCCTCTCCTAACCTAACCTGCCTTCCCTCTCCTAACCTAACCTGCCTTCCCTCTCCTAACCTAACCTGCCTTCCCACTCCTAACCTAACCTGCCTTCCCTCTCCTAACCTAACCTGCCTTCCCTCTCCTAACCTAACCTGCCTTCCCTCTCCTAACCTAACCTGCCTTCCCTCTCCTAACCTAACCTGCCTTCCCTCTCCTAACCTAACCTGCCTTCCCTCTCCTAACCTAACCTGCCTTCCCTCTCCTAACCTAACCTGCCTTCCCTCTCCTAACCTAACCTGCCTTCCCACTCCTAACCTAACCTGCCTTCCCTCTCCTAACCTAACCTGCCTTCCCTCTCCTAACCTGACCTGCCTTCCCTCTCCTAACCTAACCTGCCTTCCCTCTCCTAACCTAACCTGCCTTCCCACTCCTAACCTAACCTGCCTTCCCTCTCCTAACCTAACCTGCCTTCCCTCTCCTAACCTAACCTGCCTTCCCACTCCTAACCTAACCTGCCTTCCCTCTCCTAACCTAACCTGCCTTCCCTCTCCTAACCTAACCTGCCTTCCCTCTCCTAACCTAACCTGCCTTCCCTCTCCTAACCTAACCTGCCTTCCCTCTCCTAACCTAACCTGCCTTCCCTCTCCTAACCTAACCTGCCTTCCCACTCCTAACCTAACCTGCCTTCCCACTCCTAACCTAACCTGCCTTCCCACTCCTAACCTAACCTGCCTTCCCTCTCCTAACCTAACCTGCCTTCCCACTCCTAACCTAACCTGCCTTCCCTCTCCTAACCTAACCTGCCTTCCCTCTCCTAACCTAACCTGCCTTCCCTCTCCTAACCTAACCTGCCTTCCCTCTCCTAACCTAACCTGCCTTCCCTCTCCTAACCTAACCTGCCTTCCCTCTCCTAACCTAACCTGCCTTCCCTCTCCTAACCTAACCTGCCTTCCCTCTCCTAACCTAACCTGCCTTCCCTCTCCTAACCTAACCTGCCTTCCCACTCCTAACCTAACCTGCCTTCCCACTCCTAACCTGACCTGCCTTCCCACTCCTAACCTGACCTGCCTTCCCTCTCCTAACCTGACCTGCCTTCCCTCTCCTAACCTAACCTGCCTTCCCTCTCATAACCTAACCTGCCTTCCCTCTCATAACCTAACCTGCCTTCCCTCTCATAACCTAACCTGCCTTCCCTCTCCTAATCTAACCTGCCTTCCCTCTCCTAACCTAACCTGCCTTCCCTCTCCTAACCTAACCTGCCTTCCCTCTCCTAACCTAATCTGCCTTGCCTCTCCTAACCTAACCTGCCTTCCCACTCCTAACCTAACCTGCCTTCCCTCTCCTAACCTAACCTGCCTTCCCACTCCTAACCTAACCTGCCTTCCCTCTCCTAACCTAACCTGGAGCACCAAATGGTGTGCTAACCGGACCGCCCAGGTCTTACCTAGTGTGCGTAGACAGTTAGAATACTACGGGTAATGTATGACCACATCGTCTACTTGGTCTGATCCTCTCACCACCTTGAAAAGGTTGGAGAAGGCATCTTTAACCCTCATTTTGGCCAAGTTTGATTTTGGGAAGGCTACTGTGACGGACTTAGGGAAGCAGGTGGGACGAGGTCAAGTGCGCCCCATAACTGGCAAGGTGGAAGCAATTGTTGCTTTAAAACTTGTAACAAACATATAATCCCAACATGTTTTAGTCTTTGAAAATGACAAGAAAGAGATACTTCTCAATGAAAAAAACACTTCAGTTCAGATTCGATCCATGATCTTTGTTTTGTGTAGTTTTACTCACACAGGCTTTGGAGAGGACCTTGAGCACACAGCCAGGAGCCATCCCAAGAACTCCACAGAGTTTTACTTCTACACCAAGCCAGGGAGAGAGAAAGCCAAACAACAGAAGCAGGTGTCCAGAATCCCACTTCTTTACACAACAGGCAGTAAGTAGAGCAATTCCTAGAGCAACGTCTTCCAATGTTTCATGTGTTTCACTGTTTCGCCCCCCCCCACCCCTCTCTTTTCCTCGCTCTCTGTGATATGAATTGGCCCGTTGTTTTTGTTAAAGGGAAGGTTTTCTTAGCACTCGGTTTGTGCATGGGCGCGCACGTGTGTCTCTGCATGTGTGTACAGAGAGATAGCAGAGGCATGTCGAAATTCTGAAGCGCTTTCCTTGAATTCTCAACCTGCTCTCCAAAACTCGACTTCCATATATGAGGGGAACAGAAGAGGTTTGCAGCCTTAGAAAGAATTTAAGTCTTTTGCTATGAAGTGTATACAGTACAAACACCATCCACTCTCTAAATCAAAGACTCATTCAATCAGGCCATTTTGTTAAATATGTATCCAGAAAAGCCTTGTTAACTGTGTCAGGAAAACAAAATGCAAATTTTCTCCTAATGGGGGAATCAAAATGGTCATGAGTTATTCATCACAATAATACAGGGAGAGATCATATTGCCGACACAATCATCTGTTAGATTAATGCTATTTAACGTTGCAGCAATTACATATTTTGATTGTGAAATATAACCCATACAATACACAGTAATTGCACCAGTGGCCTTAGATGCTCAACTATTCAATATTTATTTACGCCTGTGTCTCTATAGTGTGTACACGCACACGCACGCACACACACGCACACGCACAAAGACAATGCCGCTCCCCAAACGAATTGAACTCCAGGGAAAATCTAATTTTATTAGTCACGAATAAAACAAAACAGTGAAATTATTACTTAAACGCTTATCATTCCACATCACACATTGCAGCCGAGCCAGCAGTATCCTATGAAATGTAGTTGAATTTGCCCCACTAACGTTGGGACAGGGCAGTAGCACCTGACTGGCTGTCTACAGCCCCTGCAGTCCCGGTTATGAGATTGCTCCTCTCCCAAGTCTCTGGCCACTTTTTGGCCACGTGTTCAGGAAAGGCGTTCTTGCCACCAGGGGATACTACTGCTATTGCCCTGTGTACAAGAGCACCTTTCTTCATTAAATCATTACTAATGGTTTAAAAAATACATAGGCTGCACACACATGCGCACATCACTCTAGCCGCACAGGGCCAATCATGGCCAATCAGGGCCAATCAAGGCCAATCAGGGCCAATCAGGGCCTCTCAGGGCCTATCAGGGCTTATCAGGCACATAGTGACTCGCAGTACTGTTGGCAAGAATCTGGTATCTATCACAGGAGAGGAGGCAAAGCTTTTGGCAGCAAATTTTATCAGTGACTTTTCTTCGAAACTTAATATGGAAGGATTGATCCGCAGTGCACAATGCGAAATCGAACACAAACAAACCATGTGACATACTTCAATTTGGTGGCGTCCAAGTTTGTGGCAATGTCTGACCTTTCGTTTCACTACTTGCTCACATATTAATCTCTCGTGGACAGACTACGTGAACATAAATGGTACTGTAGATCTGTCATGATAAAATGGGATGCGTGAGATAACCAGTAGCGTTAGTTCCAGTGCTTGGGTTTTTCATCACTGGTTATTTAGACAAATCACAACTTCGCAGTTGTGTTAGCATCTTTCAATTTTCGGAAGGTGGGGGGACATTTGGCCCATAGACTTTGTTCCAGTTCCAATCCTCATTCTATCTCTTCTTTTAACACTTATTGTCCTGAACTTAATCAAGCATCTGACCAATTAAGCAAGACTTTAGTTCTGGGTTAACCGAGATTGCTGACATATTAACAGTGTGATTTTTTTCAGAGAAGGGGACTTGGAGTCCACTACTAAGACTGAGGAATGCCAGCCAGGAATAGCGGTAAGCTGCAAACCTAGCTGAGCAGGGAACTTGTAGCCTAGCTGTAGTATAGGCGACTGGGCGCCGGCTGAGGCTAAGGGGCTGCGAACTGGCTAGCGGCAGGGACTGCACACCTAGAGGAGCAGATAACTCAGAGCCTAACGGGACTTAACTAGGATTACTATTTGATTACTTCAACTTATAAATTCAGAAAGGATGTGTGCGAAAAAATTATTTGACAACTTTCTGTTTTCCCAGTGACATTCACATCATCATTGAAAAAATTTGCAAGTTTGTTCCACCTGAGTGAGTCTGACCACCAATCAGAGACCACTATGATGACACACCAGATGATGACCACCAATCAGAGACCACTATGATGACATGTCAAAAGAGCAGGAATAAGCTTTTGTAGGTTGCAGTCCAAGATATGTCTTCCAATGGTGCGACTGCTGTCGGCATCCAAAGATTATCTAACTTGAGTAAACGCTTGGAGGTGAGGATGACAGCAGTGGTGTAGTCTACGGCGATACGGATATCACTTATTGTTGATATCTACATATCGCATTGATGTGAATCACACTGATACCACTGAGGCATATTATAGGCTACATAGCACACTGCTGCTCTCTCATTTAGCTATTTGCGCCTTGCTAATTGTGGTTGTTGTGGATGGCTGTTCACAAATCTAAATGTGTATTTCAACCCAATAATGGTTGAATTGAAGAAGTTTAAGCTGTCAATCGTTAATTTGTCGACCAGGGGTGTATTCATTACGGAAACCGTTTACCATTTAAGAGACAAACAGAAGCAAATGTAGCAAAATTACAGTTTCTATTGGACAAATTCAGGTAGGTCCCTCCCTGTTTCTTTTCATTTGCTTCTGTTGAACAAATGTTTTGCTACGTAATCGGCGTAATGAATACGCCCCAGTGGACAGCCAGTGAAAAATGTGCTGTTGCAACAGCTGCATAAGATTGAGTTCCTCCCATAGTATTATAGGGCAATTTATTGCTCAATCTAATTCGTGCTCATTCAAAATAAATTCCATATGCCTAATGGACCTACGCTCAAACCTGCACACTTTTGATCAACTTAAACAGCTGCAAATTATCGAGATATCAAACTTTCACCAACAAAAAGGTAAACAATAGGCCTATCGCGAATGCAGCAAATGGCATGCATTTTTTAACATGCAAAAAGTTGTGCTCAAAACATGCCATTCCAAGAGAAGCATTTATTTTTCAACTGGAATCAACGAGCCCAATCAGTCCTCCATGACAACAACATCATAAACAACAGAGTAGGGCTGGCTAATAAGTCCTTAGTTTTGGGGTCATGCTCAGGTAAAACTATTTGGCTAATCTATACTTCCACATTTCCAAGTCCTATTTTTTGTAGATCAAGGGGTATAAAATTTTTTGGAATGACTGAAAATCTGACAGACTTGTTTTTCATTTATGTAACGATATAGCCTAATCGTATTAACTGTAGTACAAAGCAATGCGTTAGAAGAAGCCTTCATATCCAACCCACAAAGTACATTTGTATTGTATTAATTGAACCCTTATTTTATCAGGTAAGTTGACTGAGAACACATTCTCATTTACAGCAACGACCTGGGGAATAGCTACAGGGGAGAGGACTGGGGATGAATGAGCCAATTGGAAAATTCAACATCCATTTACGGCCAGGTATGTAAATTCTAACATTGATTTATCCTGCGATAGATGTTCAACTGGTAATATACATGTTTGTCTTCTTCTAATGGCTCTTAACCAGATTGACGTTTATTAGGATGAGTATTGTCCTTGAGGTAGAACTGAGGGATTTTCGCTAGATGGGCCAGCTGCAAAGTCAATATTGTAAAAATGGACATTGTGGCTTCGCCGACTACTAACCTGCACCTCTTAAGGGGAAAGTCATCTAAAAGTTATTGAAATTAATCATATTATGTTACTATTCCAAAAGTTATGTTACTGATTACAATTTTGGACGGGTAACTAGTAACTGTAACGGATTGCGTTAAAAAAGTGACAGACGATTACAGATCTAGTATAAAATAACAAATTGATGTTTTATTGTCACATACATGCGATAGGTGCATTAAATTGTGTTGTATTACAGGGTCAGCCATAGTAGTTTGGAGCCCCTGCAGCAAATTAGGGTTAAGTGCCTTGCTCAAGGGCACAACGACATATTTTTCACCTTGTCGGATTGGGTATTCAAACCATAAACCTTTCATTTACTGGCCCAATGCTTTAACTGCTAGGCTACCTAGTACAGCTGGAGACTGAGAACCTAGTGATAGGGACTGATGGCAGAACCTAGCACAGTCAACTTGGGGCCTAGCAGGGCAGGATGCTCTAAGCCTGGCAGGCTAGCGCAGCGAACTTGGGGCCTAGTAGGGCGGGAGGTTATAAACCTGGCGGGCTAGGCAGCTGCCTACCAAGTAAGGCAGGGGGCTGCGATCTGAGCAGGGCAGACCTACAGACAGTGCACCTAACTTTGAGCCTGGCAGGGCAGGGGGCTCTGAGGGTGGCAGGCTAGAACGCTGCATGTCAGATAAGGGGCAGCAGGTAGCCGAGTGGTTGGAGCGTTGGGCCCATTCCATAAAAACGTAGCTCTATAGGAGAAAGCCCTGCTTCCAGCTGTTTGCTTAGAAATTGTGGGAACAATAAGCAGGCCTGTGTCTTGTGACCATAGCAACATGTAGGAATGTACAGCAGGACTAAATTAGAGGGATTGGTAGGAGCAAGTCCATGTAATGCTTTGTAGGTTAGCAGTAAAACCTTGAAATCAGCCCTAGCCTTAACAGCAAGCCAGAGCACTGGAGTAATATTATATAATGTTTTTGTTCTAGTCAAGATTCTAGCAGCCGTGTTTAGCATTAGCTGAAGTTTATTTAGTGCCTTATCTGAGTACCCGGAAAGTAGAGCATTGCAATAGTCTAATCTTGAACTGACAAAAGCATGGATTAGCTTTTCTGCATAATTTGTTGACAAGAAGTTTCAGATTTGTGCATTGTTACAAAGATGGAAAAAGCTGCTCTTGAAATCTTTTCCTTAAAAGAGAGATCAGGGTCCAGAGCAACGCCAAGGTCCTTCACAGTTTAATTTGAGACGACTATACAACCATCAAGATTCATTGTCAGATCCGATAGCAGATCTCTTTGTTTCTTGGGAACTATTTTTATTTTTTTATTTCACCTTTATTTAACCAGGTAGGTCAGTTGAGAATAAGTTCTCATTTGCAACTGCGACCTGGCCAAGACAAAGCAAGGCAGTGCGACAAAAACAACACAGAGTTACACACTAAACAAACGTACAGTCAATAACACAATAGAAAATCTATATACAGTGCAAATGTAGTGCAAAATGCAGGAAGGTTAGGAAGACAATAAATAGGCCATAGTGGCGAAATAAATGACAAATTAGCATAATCACTGGAATGATGGAATGTGCAAATGATGATGTGCAAATAGAGATACTGGAGTGCAGAATTGAGCGGAAGTTTAAAAAAATAAATATAGGGATGAGGTAGTAGGATGGGCTATTTACAGAAGGGCCATATACAGCATCTACAGCATCTATAACGAGCATCTTTGTTTTGTCCGAGTTTAATAGTAAAACAATTGCCGCCATCCCCTTCCTGTTGACGAACGTACACGTGAGTCCTCAATTATTTACAACCGAGCCCAGCTCCTGGATTTAGCACACAGTGCTATTGCACCCCAGGGAAAGGTTTGATATTCCAGACGAGTTGAAAAGGCGACAGCGTGGACGCAGGGCAGGATTGAAGTGTAAAGCAAAGCTTAGGAAATACAAGCCGGCTCTACTGTCTATCATTATGGGCAACGTGAGATCGCTGCATAACAAGATGGATGAACTTGAGGGTCTGGTCCATGGACAAAGAGACTACCGGGAAGCTAGCGTATTGTGCTTTACAGAGACATGGCTGAATGATAACATCCCCATAGGGAACGTAACTATTGGCAGTTTCCAGACCATCAGAGCGGACAGGGATAGCGCTTCTTCCGGTAAGAGTAAGGGAGGGGGGCTGGCTTTATTAGTTAACAACATATGGTGTAATCCGAGCCATATTACTGTTAAGGAATAGTTTTGTAGCCCGGACAATGAGCTGTTAGCCGTTAGCCTGAAACCCTACTATTTGCAGAGGGAATTCACGGCGACAATTGCTGTAATTGTTTACATCCTGCCTTCCGCTGACGCAAACACAGCGTGTGACGTCATCCACTCTGCTATTGCAAGGTTACAGACAGTGCATCCCAATGCCTTCTTTGCAATTTCGGGGGATTTTAACCATGCGTCTCTCTCTTCAACACTGCCCATGTTCAAACAGTTTGTGAAGTGCCCATCCAGGAATAATACAACTCTGGACTTGTTATATGCTAATGTGAAAGATGCATACAACTCCACTGTACTCCCTCCCCTTGGTAGATCGGATCACAACCCTGTCCACCTCACCCCACTGGCCTATGGTCCAACAGCAGCCAGCAACCACTAGGACCATTAGGAGATGGTCCCCGGAGGCGAATGAGGCCCTACAGGACTGCTTTGAAACAACAGACTGGGATGTGCTCTGTGAGGCTCATGGGGAGTACATTGATGGACTTACAGACTGCATAACGGACTATATCAATTTTTGTGTAGACAACACTGTACCCACCAGGAAAGTACGCTGTTTTCCAAATAATAAACCCTGGGTCACCAGCGAACTGAAGGGCCTGCTGAATGAGAAGAAGAGGGCCTTCAAGGAGGGGGGCAGGGACAAATTGAAATGCGTCCAGAGGGAGCTGAAGTTGCGGATTGCTGAGGGGAAGAGAGGGTATAAGGAGAAGATGGAGGACAAGCTGAGGCAGAGCCAGGTGAGAGAGGTGTGGAAGAGTATGAGAAATATCACTGGCTTCAAAAAGTAAAACAGTGGGCAGACAGAGGGGACCCAGGACAGAACCAATGAGCTGAGTTCGATACTGGCCCTGTCCACCTCCACCCCCGCTCCCTCTGGACTGATCTGCAACACCTCCCTTCCCCCCACCTCTGGACTGATCCTCAAACCCCCCCTTCCCCCCACCTACCCACCTGGGCTGGCTTTCACCACCAACCAAGTGAAGAGAGAACTGGAGAGACTACATCAGTGGAAAGCGGAGGGCCCTGATGGCAACAGTCCAAGGGTGCTTAGGGTCTGTGCTGACCAATTGTGTGGAATACTCCAGCGACACTTCAACCTTAGCCTGAACCTGTGCTGTGGAAAACATTCTGCTTGGTCCCAGTGCCCAAGAAGGCTCACCCCACTGTCCTGAATGACTTCAGACCTGTAGCGCTAACACCCCACATCATGAAGACCCTGGAAAGGGTAGTCCTCGCTCACCTCAGACCCCTGGTGTGTACATCACTGGACCCCCTTCGCATCCAAGCGCAACATCGGGGTGGATGATGCAATCATCTACCTTCTGCAGAGGGCCTACTCTCACCTGGACAATGCAGGTTGCACTGTGAGAGTTATATTTGTTTACTTCTCCAGTGCATTCAACACCATTCAGCCCCTGCTACTGGGTGAGAAGATGAGGAGGATGAAAGTGGAAGCACCCTTAGTCTCCTGGGTTGCGGACTACCTGACCGGTAGTCCACAATTTGTGCGGCTACAGAACTGTGTGTCAGAACGGGCAGGGAGCAACACAGGGGCCCCCCAGGGAACGGTCCTGTCCCCCTTCCTGTTCACCCTCTACACCTCGGACTTCAGATATAACTCTGAAACATGCCACCTACAGAAGTTCTCGGATAACTCCGCAATTGTAGGGTGCATCAGGGGTGGGCAGGAGGAGGAGTACAGGAGCACAATCAATGACTTTGTGGTGTGGTGTGAGCAGAACCACCTTCAGCCCAACATCAGCAAAACAAAGGAGATGGTGGTGGACTTCAGGAGAACTAAGGCCCAACCGACTGCAGTCCCTATACAGGGCATGGATGTGGAAATAGTTGGGTCATACAAGTTCCTGGGAGTCCATATGTACAACAGGCTGGAATGGGCTGGTAACACCGGGTCTCTTTACAAAACGGGCCAGAGCCGACTCTACTTTCTGAAGAGGATCAGGTCCTTCAACGTGTGCAGTAAACTACTGCATACTTTCTACGAGTCTGTGGTGGCCAGTGCCATCTTTTTTTGCAGTGGTGTGCTGGGGCGCCAACATAAAGGCCGACGATTAGCCTTGACACTCTAGAGGAGGTGGCGGAGAGACGGATCCTGGCCAACCTGCTGGCCATCATGGACAACGTCACCCACCTTCTGCATGCCATGGTTATGATGCAGAAGAGCACTTTCAGTCACAGACTGATCCCACCACGATAGCTATTAGACTATTTAATGTCTCACCAGGGTGCCGTGCCGTCGGCAACATAGACCTGGAACTGTTGGGGTGTTAGGACCTAGTTTAACAAGTAGGCATCCATCCGTGAGTAACTTCTCTGTAATCACTCATTCGCTATGGACTTATTCATTCAGGACTGTATATACATATTCATGTACAGTTGTTATATCATATCACATGCAATATTGTAAGTAATTATTGGACTGAATTTACATAGTCATTCACTCAGGAATGCATATTAGTATCCTGTCGTTTGTATCTTTTTTCATTGCTTTTAGTATATTGAATGTGCAATACGTGCATTTATCTGTAATTAAACCCTGCACTAAGGACTGTATTTTAAGGGAATTGTTATTATTACCCTAAATTATATCATACGCACATTTAGCTATTTAAGTATCTCTTCCTGTCATTTACCTATACAGTTAATGTAACCATGCAAATATTCACTTACTTCTACATTTAACCAGACTGTGTATTAATTAAACTATTATTACCCTCACTTATATCATATGCACATTTAGCTATTTAAGTATTTCTCTGCCTTCGATGTCACAGTTTCTAGGATACAGGACCCGAAGTGCAGAGCTGGAGTGTGAATACTTTCCTTTTATTCATCCAAAAAACACAAAAATAACAAAAGGAGAGACCGCGACCTTTAACTGAAACAAAACCAAATGAAACACACACAAGAATCCACCCCCACAGGTGGAAACAACTGAACATAAATAGGATCCCCAATTAGAGACAACTCAAGACAGCTGCCTCTAATTGGGGATTGAATAAACTGAAAGAAACTCCTAGAAGCAATTGTCAGGACTTGACTGTGGCCCTACAACTCCCACTAGAGGGAGCCAGAGACCTGGCCTCAGTCATGGCCTGACAGTACCGCACCCCTAAGGCGCGGGCTCCCAACCGCGAAATTCCCCTCCCAACAAAATACAAAAACACAAGGGGGGGAAGGGGGGGGCAGAGCGGAGTACTGGGGCGGTTGTTGGTGGGGGCTCCGGCTCCGGCGTCGGGCGTGACGCAGGCTCTGGTGGCAGCTCCTCCCTCACCTTGGCATTGCACGCCCCGTCCTGTCTTTGACCCCGGCGTGATGTACCCCTCCTCAGTACTCCCACGAGGCACCAAGTCCTGTCTGGACCCTGGTGTGGGAGACTCCGACCTGACAGCTGGGCTGGCGACCGTTCCCTACCCCTGCACCGGGACAGAAGAATCCACCACCACGGGACCAAGCAGGGCTGGACAGAGGAGGAACTCCCCGGAGGTATGGAAGTTATCTCCCAGGAGGAGTTCCTCCACTGTTTAGCTCTGGGACAAGGCTGGGTCCCAGAGCAACATGGACGTCGACGGGGCCACGTCGGTGATCGAAGAGGCAGGCCCAGTTTAGAGCCCCGAAGAACCCCCATACAGTTTTTGAGGGGGGGCTATGGGGGGGGTTGGGGAATGAAGAGGAGGAGCCCCTGCCACTACACTCGTGGGGGCTCATGGAGGAGTCCCTACAGCCATGGGAGCAGGAGTATCTATCTATCTATCTATCTATCTATCTATCTATCTATCTATCTATCTATCTATCTATCTATCTATCTATCTATCTATCTATCTATCTATCTATCTATCTATCTATCTATCTATCTATCTATCTATCTATCTATCTATCTATCTATCTATCTATCTATCTATCTATCTATCTATCTATCTATCTATCTATCTATCTATCTATCTATCTATCTATCTATCTATCTATCTATCTATCTATCTATCTATCTATCTATCTATCTATCTATCTATCTATCTATCTATCTATCTATCTATCTATCTATCTATCTATCTATCTATCTATCTATCTATCTATCTATCTATCTATCTATCTATCTATCTATCTATCTATCTATCTATCTATCTATCTATCTAATAAATAGTGGTGGTCCTGGAACACCGAAACTTACCATTGATTTTTCTGAGGACAGACCATCCACAGAGATTAATTGATATTTTTCCAAAATATAAGATCTAAACCAGGCAAGAAGTTATCAAAAACAGACCAGTTAGGGTTTCCAATCTCTTCAAAAGCATGTGGTGATAGACCAGACTGGAGCGTAGGAGGGCCAAGCACAGGAAGTAACTCTTTCAGTGGTTTAGTTGGAATAGGGTCCAGTAGACCGTTAGAAGGTTTAGAGGCCATGACTATTTTAGTGAATGTCGAGAGATACAGGATTAAAAATCGTGAGTGTCTCCATTCATCTGATGTCCTCGCAGTTCTTTGCAAACTCAGTACAAATGTAGTCGACAAAAGTTCAGTTAGTAAGGTTGGTCTGAATGGCTCGTCACTTTCAAATTGATCTAGTAAGCACAATATAATTCACATCACTTCCTTCCTCACAGGCATAGCAGGCATTCATATAGTAGTGTTTATAAGGTTACCTCATAAGAATAGCAAGTATATTTATGGTCGTGTTTATAATGCTACCTCATCAGCTTAGAAGGTATTTACATAGTAGTGTTATTAATGTGACCTCGTCAGCATAGTATCACGTCTCTCCTCCTCCTTAACTATAATGACAAAGTTAAAACTTTATATTTTTTGCAAATATATTGAAAATTAAATACATAAATACCTAATTTACATAAGTATTCACACCGCTGAGTCAATAAATGTTAGAATCACCTTTGGCAGCGATTACAGGTGTGAGACCTTCTGGGTAAGTCTCTAAGAGCTTTGCACACCTGGATTGTGCAACATTTACCATTATTTTTTTATTTATTATTCAAGCTCTGTCAAATTGGCTGTTGATCATTGCTAGACAACAATTTTCAGGTCTTGCCATAGATTTTCAAGTAGATTTAAGTGAAAGGTGTAACTCGGCCACTCAGGAACATTCACTGTCTTCTTGGGAAGCAACTCAGTGTAGATTTGGACTTGTGTTTTAGGTTATTGTCATGCTGAAAGGTGAATTAATCTCCCAGTGTTTGCTGGAAATCAGACTGAACCAGGTTTTCCTCTAGAATTTTACCTGTACTTAGCTCCGTTCTGTTTCATTTTTATCCTGAAAAACTCCTCAGTCCTTAACCATTACAAGCATACCCATAACATGATGCAGCCACCACTGTGCTTGAAAACATGGTGAGTGGTACTCAGTAATGTGTTGTATTGGATTTGCCAATACAACACTTTGTATTCAGGACAAAAAGTGAATTGCTTTTAGTGCCTTTAGTTGCAAATCAGATGCACGTTTTGGAACATTTGTATTCTGTACAGGCTTCCTTCTTTTCACTCTGACAATTAGGTTAGTATTGTGGACAGGGCCTAAAATAAAAATGTTGGTTCACCAGCCACTGTGGCAGGTAGATGGAAAAATCTACCAGCCACTCAGATTTTTTACCAGCCCAAATGTTTTTGCGCCATAATTACCCCCTCCCCCAAAAAACAGAAAAAACTGATGACCATGCTTAGTGTTTCTCAAACAACAAATGTATTATATGTGATGTATTGCTAAATTTCATTAAAAAAGTTTGTGACCCAAAATATCAGATGAGACAAAATGTTGAGCTGCCACTTTAATGGCCGGAGGTTAACCGTGTTAACGGTAAAACCAACATTGAAAAACAACCGACCTTGTGAACAAAACAATGAAAATAGAAAATAGAAACTCAATTATACAAAATAAATCTATCAGCACTGACGCTTGGCAATTTGTATGGTGATCTTAGGCTTGTGTGCGGCTGCTCGGCCATGAAAACCCATTTCATGAAGCTCCTCGAGAACAGTTATTGTGATGACGTTGCTTCCAGAGGCAGTTTGGAACTCGGTAGTGAGTGTTGCAACGGAGGACAGATGTTTTTTTCGCGATACACACTTCAGCACTCCCGTTCTGTGAGCTTGTGTGGCCTACCACTTCGCGGCGCAGCCGTTGTTGCTCCTAGACATTTCCACTTTACAATAACAGCAGTTACAGTTGACTGGGGCAGTCTTGTTGTAGGTGGAGTCCAATGACGGTGCCACGTTGAAAGTCATTGAGCTCTTCAGTAAGGCCAATCAGATTGCATGGCTGTGTGCTCGATTTTTCGACAGAAATTAATTTACACAATGGCAGTGTATTACTTCACACAATATTAGTGGCAATGTCCCAGATAACTATTTCTATTGGTCAACAACTTATTTTCACATGCGAAAAGACGCGAAACCGGTTCTGAATATTCTTATTATAGAAATAGAGACAGGATACTTGCAGAAACTTTCTGAACGGACATAGGCCTATTGAGAGAATAAGTGAACTCACACACACAGCACAACCCCATAAAATGACACGTGAGTCAAAGCCACCAGCGTATATCAGACACAAGAGCAATTACTTATCCTCTCATCTTCCAGTACGATACTATATACAGGGTCAGTTCCAGTACCATACTATATACAGGGTCAGTTCCAGTACCATACTATATACAGGGTCAGTTCCAGTACCATACTATATACAGGGTCAGTTCCAGTACCATACTATATACTGGGTCAGTACCATACTATATACAGGGTCAGTTCCAGTACCATACTATATACAGGGTCAGTTCCAGTACCATACTATATACAGGGTCAGTTCCAGTACCATACTATATACAGGGTCAGTTCCAGTACCATACTATATACAGGGTCAGTACCATACTATATACAGGGTCAGTTCCAGTACCATACTATATACAGTACCATACTATATACAGGGTCAGTTCCAGTACCATACTATATACAGGGTCAGTTCCAGTACCATACTATATACAGGGTCAGTTCCAGTACCATACTATATACAGTACCATACTATATACAGGGTCAGTTCCAGTACCATACTATATACAGGGTCAGTTCCAGTACCATACTATATACAGGGTCAGTACCATACTATATACAGGGTCAGTTCCAGTACCATACTATATACAGGGTCAGTTCCAGTACCATACTATATACAGGGTCAGTTCCAGTACCATACTATATACAGGGTCAGTTCCAGTACCATACTATATACAGGGTCAGTTCCAGTACCATACTATATACAGTACCATACTATATACAGTACCATACTATATACAGTACCATACTATATACAGGGTCAGTACCATACTATATACAGGGTCAGTTCCAGTACCATACTATATACAGGGTCAGTTCAAGTACCATACAATATACAGGGTCAGTTCCAGTACCATACTATATACAGGGTCAGTTCCAGTACCATACTATATACAGGGTCAGTTCCAGTACCATACTATATACAGGGTCAGTTCCAGTACCATACTATATACAGGGTCAGTACCATACTATATACAGGGTCAGTTCCAGTACCATACTATATACAGGGTCAGTTCCAGTACCATACTATATACAGGGTCAGTTCCAGTACCATACTATATACAGGGTCAGTTCCAGTACCATACTATATACAGGGTCAGTTCCAGTACCATACTATATACAGGGTCAATTCCAGTACCATACTATATACAGGGTCAGTACCATACTATATACAGGGTCAGTTCCAGTACCATACTATATACAGTACCATACTATATACAGGGTCAGTTCCAGTACCATACTATATACAGGGTCAGTTCCAGTACCATACTATATACAGGGTCAGTTCCAGTACCATACTATATACAGTACCATACTATATACAGGGTCAGTTCCAGTACCATACTATATACAGGGTCAGTTCCAGTACCATACTATATACAGGGTCAGTACCATACTATATACAGGGTCAGTTCCAGTACCATACTATATACAGGGTCAGTTACAGTACCATACTATATACAGGGTCAGTACCATACTATATACAGGGTCAGTTCCAGTACCATACTATATACAGGGTCAGTTCCAGTACCATACTATATACAGGGTCAGTTCCAGTACCATACTATATACAGGGTCAGTTCCAGTACCATACTATATACTGGGTCAGTACCATACTATATACAGGGTCAGTTCCAGTACCATACTATATACAGGGTCAGTTCCAGTACCATACTATATACAGGGTCAGTTCCAGTACCATACTATATACAGGGTCAGTTCCAGTACCATACTATATACAGGGTCAGTTCCAGTACCATACTATATACAGGGTCAGTACCATACTATATACAGGGTCAGTTCCAGTACCATACTATATACAGTACCATACTATATACAGGGTCAGTTCCAGTACCATACTATATACAGGGTCAGTTCCAGTACCATACTATATACAGGGTCAGTTCCAGTACCATACTATATACAGTACCATACTATATACAGGGTCAGTTCCAGTACCATACTATATACAGGGTCAGTTCCAGTACCATACTATATACAGGGTCAGTACCATACTATATACAGGGTCAGTTCCAGTACCATACTATATACAGGGTCAGTTCCAGTACCATACTATATACAGGGTCAGTTCCAGTACCATACTATATACAGGGTCAGTTCCAGTACCATACTATATACAGGGTCAGTTCCAGTACCATACTATATACAGTACCATACTATATACAGTACCATACTATATACAGTACCATACTATATACAGGGTCAGTACCATACTATATACAGGGTCAGTTCAAGTACCATACTATATACAGGGTCAGTTCAAGTACCATACAATATACAGGGTCAGTTCCAGTACCATACTATATACAGGGTCAGTTCCAGTACCATACTATATACAGGGTCAGTTCCAGTACCATACTATATACAGGGTCAGTACCATACTATATACAGGGTCAGTTCCAGTACCATACTATATACAGGGTCAGTTCCAGTACCATACTATATACAGGGTCAGTTCCAGTACCATACTATATACAGGGTCAGTTCCAGTACCATACTATATACAGGGTCAGTTCCAGTACCATACTATATACAGGGTCAATTCCAGTACCATACTATATACAGGGTCAGTACCATACTATATACAGGGTCAGTTCCAGTACCATACTATATACAGTACCATACTATATACAGGGTCAGTTCCAGTACCATACTATATACAGGGTCAGTTCCAGTACCATACTATATACAGGGTCAGTTCCAGTACCATACTATATACAGTACCATACTATATACAGGGTCAGTTCCAGTACCATACTATATACAGGGTCAGTTCCAGTACCATACTATATACAGGGTCAGTACCATACTATATACAGGGTCAGTTCCAGTACCATACTATATACAGGGTCAGTTACAGTACCATACTATATACAGGGTCAGTACCATACTATATACAGGGTCAGTTCCAGTACCATACTATATACAGGGTCAGTTCCAGTACCATACTATATACAGGGTCAGTTCCAGTACCATACTATATACAGTACCATACTATATACAGTACCATACTATATACAGTACCATACTATATACAGGGTCAGTACCATACTATATACAGGGTCAGTTCCAGTACCATACTATATACAGGGTCAGTTCAAGTACCATACAATATACAGGGTCAGTTCCAGTACCATACTATATACAGGGTCAGTTCCAGTACCATACTATATACAGGGTCAGTTCCAGTACCATACTATATACAGGGTCAGTTCCAGTACCATACTATATACAGGGTCAGTACCATACTATATACAGGGTCAGTTCCAGTACCATACTATATACAGGGTCAGTTCCAGTACCATACTATATACAAGGTCAGTTCCAGTACCATACTATATACAGGGTCAGTTCTAGTACCATACTATATACTGGGTCAGTACCATACTATATACAGGGTCAGTACCAGTACCATACTATATACAGGGTCAGTTCCAGTACCATACTATATACAGGGTCAGTTCCAGTACCATACTATATACAGGGTCATTTCCAGTACCATACTATATACAGGGTCAGTTCCAGTACCATACTATATACAGGGTCAGTTCCAGTACCATACTATATACAGGGTCAGTTCCAGTACCATACTATATACTGGGTCAGTACCATACTATATACAGGGTCAGTTCCAGTACCATACTATATACAGGGTCAGTTACAGTACCATACTATATACAGGGTCAGTACCATACTATATACAGGGTCAGTACCATACTATATACAGGGTCAGTTCCAGTACCATACTATATACAGGGTCAGTTCCAGTACAATACTATATACAGGGTCAGTTCCAGTACCATACTATATACAGGGTCAGTTCAAGTACCATACAATATACAGGGTCAGTACCAGTACCAAACTATATACAGGGTCAGTACCAGTACCATACTATATACAGGGTCAGTTCCAGTACCATACTATATACAGGGTCAGTACCATACTATATACAGACCATACTATATACAGGGTCAGTACCATACTATATACAGGGTCAGTTCCAGTACAATACTATATACAGGGTCAGTTCCAGTACCATACTATATACAGGGTCAGTTCCAGTACCATACTACATACAGGGTCAGTTCCAGTACCATACTATATACAGGGTCAGTACCATACTATATACAGGTTCAGTTCCAGTACCATACTATATACAGGGTCAGTACCATACTATATACAGGGTCAGTTCCAGTACCATACTACATACAGGGTCAGTTCCAGTACCATACTATATACAGGGTCAGTACCATACTATATACAGGGTCAGTACCATACTATATACAGGGTCAGTTCCAGTACCATACTATATACAGTACCATACTATATACAGGGTCAGTTCCAGTACCATACTATATACAGGGTCAGTTCCAGTACCATACTATATACAGGGTCAGTTCCAGTACCATACAATATACAGGGTCAGTACCAGTACCATACTATATACAGGGTCAGTACCAGTACCATACTACATACAGGGTCAGTTCCAGTACCATACTATATACAGGGTCAGTACCATACTATATACAGGGTCAGTTCCAGTACCATACTACATACAGGGTCAGTTCCAGTACCATACTATATACAGGGTCAGTACCATACTATATACAGGGTCAGTTCCAGTACCATACTACATACAGGGTCAGTTCCAGTACCATACTATATACAGGGTCAGTACCAGTACCATACTATATACAGGGTCAGTTCCAGTACCATACTATATACAGGGTCAGTACCATACTATATACAGGGTCAGTACCATACTATATACAGGGTCAGTACCATACTATATACAGGGTCAGTTCCAGTACCATACTATATACAGGGTCAGTTCCAGTACCATACTATATACAGGGTCAGTTCCAGTACCATACTATATACAGGGTCAGTACCATACTATATACAGGGTCAGTTCCAGTACCATACTATATACAGGGTCAGTTCCAGTACCATACTATATACAGGGTCAGTACCATACTATATACAGGGTCAGTTCCAGTACCATACTACATACAGGGTCAGTTCCAGTACCATACTATATACAGGGTCAGTTCCAGTACCATACTATATACAGGGTCAGTACCATACTATATACAGGGTCAGTATCATACTATATACAGGGTCAGTTCCAGTACCATACTATATACAGGGTCAGTTCCAGTACCATACTATATACAGGGTCAGTTCCAGTACCATACTATATACAGTACCATACTATATACAGGGTCAGTTCCAGTACCATACTATATATAGTACCATACTATATACAGGGTCAGTTCCAGTACCATACTATATACAGGGTCAGTTCCAGTACCATACTATATACAGGGTCAGTTCCATTACCATACAATATACAGGGTCAGTACCATACTATATACAGGGTCAGTTCCAGTACCATACTATATACAGGGTCAGTTCCAGTACCATACTATATACAGGGTCAGTTCCAGTACCATACAATATACAGGGTCAGTACCATACTATATACAGGGTCAGTTCCAGTACCATACTATATACAGTACCATACTATATACAGGGTCAGTTCCAGTACCATACTATATATAGTACCATACTACATACAGGGTCAGTTCCAGTACCATACTATATACAGGGTCAGTTCCAGTACCATACAATATACAGGGTCAGTACCATACTATATACAGGGTCAGTTCCAGTACCATACTATATACAGGGTCAGTTCCAGTACCATACTACATACAGGGTCAGTTCCAGTACCATACTATATACAGGGTCAGTACCATACTATATACAGGGTCAGTTCCAGTACCATACTATATACAGGGTCAGTACCATACTATATACAGGGTCAGTTCCAGTACCATACTATATACAGGGTCAGTTCCAGTACCATACTATATACAGGGTCAGTACCATACTATATACAGGGTCAGTTCCAGTACCATACTATATACAGGGTCAGTACCATACTATATACAGGGTCAGTTCCAGTACCATACTACATACAGGGTCAGTTCCAGTACCATACTATATACAGGGTCAGTACCATACTATATACAGGGTCAGTTCCAGTACCATACTATATACAGGGTCAGTACCATACTATATACAGGGTCAGTTCCAGTACCATACTACATACAGGGTCAGTACCATACTATATACAGGGTCAGTTCCAGTACCATACCACATACAGGGTCAGTTCCAGTACCATACTATATACAGGGTCAGTACCATACTATATACAGGGTCAGTTCCAGTACCATACTATATACAGGGTCAGTACCATACTATATACAGGGTCAGTTCCAGTACCATACTATATACAGGGTCAGTACCATACTATATACAGGGTCAGTTCCAGTACCATACCACATACAGGGTCAGTTCCAGTACCATACTATATACAGGGTCAGTACCATACTATATACAGGGTCAGTTCCAGTACCATACTATATACAGGGTCAGTTCCAGTACCATACTATATACAGGGTCAGTACCATACTATATACAGGGTCAATTCCAGTACCATACTATATACAGGGTCAGTACCATACTATATACAGGGTCAGTTCCAGTACCATACTATATACAGGGTCAGTTCCAGTACCATACCACATACAGGGTCAGTTCCAGTACCATACTATATACAGGGTCAGTACCATACTATATACAGGGTCAGTTCCAGTACCATACTATATACAGGGTCAGTACCATACTATATACAGGGTCAGTTCCAGTACCATACTACATACAGTACCATACTATATACAGGGTCAGTTCCAGTACCATACTATATACAGGGTCAGTTCCAGTACCATACTATATACAGGGTCAGTTCCAGTACCATACTATATACAGGGTCAGTTCCAGTACCATACTATATACAGGGTCAGTTCCAGTACCATACTATATACAGGGTCAGTTCCAGTACCATACTACATACAGGGTCAGTTCCAGTACCATACTATAGTCAGTTCCAGTACCATACTATATACAGGGTCAGTTCCAGTACCATACTATATACAGGGTCAGTTCCAGTACCATACTATATACAGGGTCAGTTCCAGTACCATACTATATAAAGGTTCAGTTCCAGTACCATACTATATACAGTACCATACTTTATACAGTACCATACTATATACAGGGTCAGTTCCAGTACCATACTATATACAGTACCATACTATATACAGGGTCAGTTCCAATACCATACTATATACAGTACCATACTATATACAGGGTCAGTTCCAGTACCATACTATATATAGGGTCAGTTCCAGTACCATACTATATACAGGGTCAGTTCCAGTACCATACTATATACAGGGTCAGTTCCAGTACCATACTATATACAGGGTCAGTTCCAGTACCATACTATATACAGGGTCAGTACCATACTATATACAGGGTCAGTTCCAGTACCATACTATATACAGGGTCAGTTCCAGTACCATACTATATACAGGGTCAGTTCCAGTACCATACTATATACAGGGTCAGTTCCAGTACCATACTATATACAGGGTCAGTTCCAGTACCATACTATATACAGGGTCAGTACCAGTACCATACTACATACAGAGTCAGTACCAGTACCATACTACATACAGGGTCAGTACCAGTACCATACTACATACAGGGTCAGTACCATACTATATACAGGGTCAGTACCATACTATATACAGGGTCAGTACCAGTACCATACTATATACAGGGTCAGTTCCAGTACCATACTATATACAGGGTCAGTTCCAGTACCATACTATATACAGGGTCAGTTCCAGTACCATACTATATACAGGGTCAGTTCCAGTACCATACTATATACAGGGTCAGTACCAGTACCATACTACATACAGGGTCAGTACCATACTATATACAGGGTCAGTACCATACTATATACAGGGTCAGTACCAGTACCATACTATATACAGGGTCAGTTCCAGTACCATACTATATACAGGGTCAGTTCCAGTACCATACTATATACAGGTTCAGTTCCAGTACCATACTATATACAGGGTCAGTTCCAGTACCATACTATATACAGGGTCAGTTCCAGTACCATACTATATACAGGTTCAGTTCCAGTACCATACTACATACAGGGTCAGTTCCAGTACCATACTATATACAGGGTCAGTACCATACTATATACAGGGTCAGTTCCAGTACCATACTATATACAGGGTCAGTTCCAGTACCATACTATATACAGGGTCAGTTCCAGTACCATACTATATACAGGTTCAGTTCCAGTACCATACTATATACAGGGTCAGTTCCAGTACCATACTATATACAGGGTCAGTTCCAGTACCATACTATATACAGGTTCAGTTCCAGTACCATACTATATACAGTACCATACTATATACAGTACCATACTATATACAGGGTCAGTTCCAGTACCATACTATATACAGTACCATACTATATACAGGGTCAGTTCCAATACCATACTATATACAGTACCATACTATATACAGGGTAAGTTCCAGTACCATACTATATATAGGGTCAGTTCCAGTACCATACTATATACAGGGTCAGTTCCAGTACCATACTATATACAGGGTCAGTTCCAGTACCATACTATATACAGGGTCAGTTCCAGTACCATACTATATACAGGGTCAGTACCATACTATATACAGGGTCAGTTCCAGTACCATACTATATACAGGGTCAGTTCCAGTACCATACTATATACAGGGTCAGTTCCAGTACCATACTATATACAGGGTCAGTTCCAGTACCATACTATATACAGGGTCAGTTCCAGTACCATACTATATACAGGGTCAGTACCAGTACCATACTACATACAGAGTCAGTACCAGTACCATACTACATACAGGGTCAGTACCAGTACCATACTACATACAGGGTCAGTACCAGTACCATACTACATACAGGGTCAGTACCATACTATATACAGGGTCAGTACCAGTACCATACTATATACAGGGTCAGTTCCAGTACCATACTATATACAGGGTCAGTTCCAGTACCATACTATATACAGGGTCATTACCAGTACCATACTATATACAGGGTCAGTACCAGTACCATACTACATACAGGGTCAGTACCAGTACCATACTACATACAGGGTCAGTACCATACTATATACAGGGTCAGTGCCATACTATATACAGGTTCAGTACCAGTACCATACTATATACAGGGTCAGTTCCAGTACCATACTATATACAGGGTCAGTACCAGTACCATACTACATACAGGGTCAGTACCATACTATATACAGGGTCAGTACCATACTATATACAGGGTCAGTTCCAGTACCATACTATATACAGTACCATACTATATACAGGGTCAGTACAAGTACCATACTACATACAGGGTCAGTACCAGTACCATACTACATACAGGGTCAGTACCATACTATATACAGGGTCAGTACCATACTATATACAGGGTCAGTACCAGTACCATACTATATACAGGGTCAGTTCCAGTACCATACTATATACAGGGTCAGTACCAGTACCATACTACATACAGGGTCAGTACCATACTATATACAGGGTCAGTACCATACTATATACAGGGTCAGTTCCAGTACCATACAATATACAGGGTCAGTTCCAGTACCATACTATATACAGGGTCAGTTCCAGTACCATACTATATACAGTACCATACAATATACAGGGTCAGTTCCAGTACCATACTATATACAGGGTCAGTTCCAGTACCATACTATATACAGGGTCAGTTCCAGTACCATACTATATACAGGGTCAGTTCCAGTACCATACTATATACAGGGTCAGTTCCAGTACCATACTATATACAGTACCATACTATATACAGGGTCATTTCCAGTACCATACTATATACAGGGTCAGTTCCAGTACCATACTATATACAGGGTCAGTTCCAGTACCATACTATATACAGGGTCAGTTCCAGTACCATACTATATACAGGGTCAGTTCCAGTACCATACTATATACAGGGTTAGTACCAGTACCATACTACATACAGGGTCAGTACCATACTATATACAGGGTCAGTGCCATACTATATACAGGGTCAGTTCCAGTACCATACTATATACAGGGTCAGTTCCAGTACCATACTATATACAGGGTCAGTTCCAGTACCATACTATATACAGGGTCAGTACCATACTATATACAGGGTCAGTTCCAGTACCATACTATATACAGGGTCAGTTCCAGTACCATACTATATACAGGGTCAGTTCCAGTACCATACTATATACAGGGTCAGTTCCAGTACCATACTATATACAGGGTCAGTTCCAGTACCATACTATATACAGGGTCAGTACCAGTACCATACTACATACAGAGTCAGTACCAGTACCATACTACATACAGGGTCAGTACCAGTACCATACTACATACAGGGTCAGTACCAGTACCATACTACATACAGGGTCAGTACCATACTATATACAGGGTCAGTACCAGTACCATACTATATACAGGGTCAGTTCCAGTACCATACTATATACAGGGTCAGTTCCAGTACCATACTATATACAGGGTCATTACCAGTACCATACTATATACAGGGTCAGTACCAGTACCATACTACATACAGGGTCAGTACCAGTACCATACTACATACAGGGTCAGTACCATACTATATACAGGGTCAGTGCCATACTATATACAGGTTCAGTACCAGTACCATACTATATACAGGGTCAGTTCCAGTACCATACTATATACAGGGTCAGTACCAGTACCATACTACATACAGGGTCAGTACCATACTATATACAGGGTCAGTACCATACTATATACAGGGTCAGTTCCAGTACCATACTATATACAGTACCATACTATATACAGGGTCAGTACAAGTACCATACTACATACAGGGTCAGTACCAGTACCATACTACATACAGGGTCAGTACCATACTATATACAGGGTCAGTACCATACTATATACAGGGTCAGTACCAGTACCATACTATATACAGGGTCAGTTCCAGTACCATACTATATACAGGGTCAGTACCAGTACCATACTACATACTGGGTCAGTACCATACTATATACAGGGTCAGTACCATACTATATACAGGGTCAGTTCCAGTACCATACAATATACAGGGTCAGTTCCAGTACCATACTATATACAGGGTCAGTTCCAGTACCATACTATATACAGTACCATACAATATACAGGGTCAGTTCCAGTACCATACTATATACAGGGTCAGTTCCAGTACCATACTATATACAGGGTCAGTTCCAGTACCATACTATATACAGGGTCAGTTCCAGTACCATACTATATACAGGGTCAGTTCCAGTACCATACTATATACAGTACCATACTATATACAGGGTCATTTCCAGTACCATACTATATACAGGGTCAGTTCCAGTACCATACTATATACAGGGTCAGTTCCAGTACCATACTATATACAGGGTCAGTTCCAGTACCATACTATATACAGGGTCAATTATAGTACCATACTATATACAGGGTCAGTACCAGTACCATACTACATACAGGGTCAGTACCATACTATATACAGGGTCAGTGCCATACTATATACAGGGTCAGTACCAGTACCATACTATATACAGGGTCAGTTCCAGTACCATACTATATACAGGGTCAGTACCAGTACCATACTACATACAGGGTCAGTACCATACTATATACAGGGTCAGTACCATACTATATACAGGGTCAGTTCCAGTACCATACTATATACAGTACCATACTATATACAGGGTCAGTTCCAGTACCATACTATATACAGGGTCAGTTCCAGTACCATACTATATACAGGGTCAGTTCCAGTACCATACTATATACAGTACCATACTATATACAGGGTCATTTCCAGTACCATACTATATACAGGGTCAGTTCCAGTACCATACTATATACAGGGTCAGTTCCAGTACCATACTATATACAGGGTCATTTACAGTACCATACTATATACAGGGTCAGTTCCAGTACCATACTATATACAGGGTCAGTTCCAGTCTGGAGTGATAGAGGTAGATACTGTATGTACAAGGTTAAGCCATCAGGATATATAAGAAACAGTGTGGCAGCAGCGTATATGATGATTGTATGTGTGTGTTTAATGTCAGTATAAATGTATGTGCATACTATGTGTGTGTGAGCAAATGATGCAGTGAGTGTTAGTTTGTGTGTAAGTGTGTAGGGCCCTGTGAGTGTGCATAGAGACAAGTGTCTAGTCAGTGTTTAAACACCTCCCTGGTGGTCTAGTGGCTAGGATTCGTCGCTCTCACCTCCCACGGCCCGGGTTCGATTCCCGGTCAGGGAATGACTCGTTTTAAGAAATTTCCCCCTCGGGGATCAATAAAGTACCTATCTGTCTGTAGCAATTTAGCATTCTTATGGCATTGGGATAGAAGCTGTTCAGGAGCCTGTTAGTGTCAGACTTGATGCACCGGTACCGCTTGCCATGCGGAAGCAGAGAGAATAGTCTATGGCTTTGGTCTTTAACGATTTTCTTGGTCTTAGTCCCACACCGTCTAACATAGAGGTCCTGGATGGCAGGGAGCTTGGCCCCAGTGATGTACTGGGCCGTCCGCTATTGGGCGGTGCTGTTGCCATACCAAGAAGTGATGCAGTCAGTCAAGATGCTCTCAATGGTACAGCTGTATGACGTTATGAGGATTTGAGGGCCTAACCTTTTTAACCTCCTGAGGGGGTAGAGGCGCTGTCGCTCCTTCTTCATGACTGCATGTGTGTGAACCCTTTTTTACGTCCTTAGTGATTTGGACACGAGGAACTTGAAGCCCTCGACCCACTCCACTGCAGCCCCTCCGTTTCCTTTAGGCCACGATCAGCTCCTTGATCTTACTGACGTTGAGGGAGAGGTTTTTGTTCTGGCATCGCACTGCCAGGTCACTGACCTCCCCCTTAGGCAGTCTCATCTTGGCCGGGGATCAGGCCTACCAACTTCGTGTCGTCAGCAAAGTGTTGCAGTCGTGCGTGGCCACACAGTCATGAACAGGGAGTACAGGAGGGGACTAAGCACACACCCCTGTGTTGAGGATCAGTGTGGCGGAGGTGATGTTGTCTACCCTCACCACCTGGGGTTGGCCCATCAGGAAGTCCAGGATACAGTTGCAAAGGGAGGTGTTCAGTCCCAGGGTCCTAAGCTTGTTGATGAGCTCGGAGGTGAAATTGGTGTTGAACGCTGAGCTGTAGTCAATGAACAGCGTTCTCACGTAGGTATTCCTCTCATCTAGGTGGGTGAGGGCAGTGTGGAGAGCAATTGCGATTGCGTCGGATATATTGGGGCGATATGCAAATTGGAGTGGATCTAGGGAGTCTGGGATGATGGAGTTGATGTGTGCCATAACCTCTCAAAGCACTTCATGATTACAGATGTGAGTCATTGTGGCATGAAGCCTTTTTGGCAACAGGAATAATGATGGTCATCATAGAACGTGGGGATGGCCCACGTTCTATGATGGTCTAAGGCACTGCATCGCAGTGTTGCGGCATAACTACATTCTGGAGTTCGATCCCAGGCTGTGTCACAACCGTTCGTGACCAGGAGTCCCATAGGGCGGTGCACAATTGGCCCAGCGTAATTAATTGCAAAAGGGGTTTCTAATTATCAATTAGCCTTTTAAAATGTTTAACTTGGATTAGCTAACACAACATGCCATTGGAACACAGGAGTGATGGTTGCTGATAATGGGCCTCTGTACGCCTATGTAGATATTCCATAAAAAATCAGCCGTTTCCAGCTACAATAGTCATTTACAACATTAACAATGTCTACACTGTATTTCTGATCAATTTGATGTTATTTTAATGGACAAAAATGTGCTTTTCTTTAAAAAACAAGGACATTTCTAAGTGACCCCAAAAGAACAGAAAGGAATGATACAAACCAGTACTTTGTTTGGGTTCTAACTGGTTCAGAAATGTAATTTGCCTGTCGGAACAGTGGAACGGAACAAAAAAAAATTATGAAACGGTAGGAAAATACAGTCATTTTGGTTCCAACCCCTGGTATGTGTGCCTGTGTGCTTTTTCCAGTCCTTGGCCTTTTTGTCAGGTCGCGGAGAGTCAGGTAGAGGCACTGGTCCGACCAGCCCCAGAGACGGAGGTGACTAAGGTCACCTTTGGAACCTGAGCCACAGACACACAAAAACACACACACGCAGTTTATCTCCAGCTAGCAGAATTAACAGACTGATGCCTACTAGACTGGAGAAATACAGCATGAGCCCATCTTATTAGTGTAGAATAACGTAACCACCACATTTACTTAACGTAACACCATCCCTCCCTTATTCTAGTTATAATGTATGCCATGAAGAATGGTTAGAGCGCTGTGTATACAGATGTTTCTGCATGGGTGTGTGGTTTCTAGAAATTGCAGTCATTTTAAATACACTTATTCTGGTATAATAATTCTCAAAGGAATTAGAACGGGGAGCTTCATAACAGTGATGAACGCAGACAATAGTTGGCCCATATTACTATTCCATGCAATATGCAGCCATCTTTGGAAATGAGAAGATATTGAATCTTATTTAAGCCATCAATAACAGTGAACATTTTGTTTAATGAAAACTATAATTTCAGCCAACGGCAATGTTTTTTTGTGTGGTATGCACTTTTGTGATAAAGATATTCTCCATTTCTTATCTAAATCGTTATTGACTTTGGGGGGTTTGTTATGACCATGCTAAGGACCTCATCAATAGATTTACTCCTTACTAATCACATTCACTCATAAATGGATATTGCTGAATCAGAATGGCTATTGATTCCTTGAATGACCATTAGATAATGGTGAATAATGATATTCCACAATCCGGACTCAGCTAATTTGTGGAATCATCTCACCACCACTGCTCAAAAAAAACAATGTTTGATTTTTCAGCAGCTAACGAGAAGTAGAGTAGTTTTAATTGTGCTATTCACACTTCTTTCCTATACAGACATCTACATTTTGAAATGTAGGTAAATGGGAGTGATGAAAGTACAAAAGGGACTTGATTTATTTATTAGTGTTAGAACAGGGAATGGCCGCTTTTAAAAGGTAAGTTTATTGTCGTAATTAAAGAATACCTGAATCGTATTAAAGTTATCCCCAGTAAATATATTTCATGTGTTTTGTAGCTACATTTTATCAGCTGAAATGTTTATTGGAGATGGTAATATAAATATTATTAATGGAAGCTTTGATGGCAGCTAAAACTTGGGGCAGAGATATTCTGGCTGAACCATTACTCACCTCTCACCATCTCTTTCCCAGTCTCCTACGGTGAAGATAAGCTGAATGTTTAAGTCTGTCCTGAATATTCATCATCTAGTGTAAATTATAATAAGAGACTATGTCTATGACCCTTAGTTGAGATGAGTTTGAAACAGATTGCATCCCAGTCTGGCCACGCTTGTGAAATACCCCTCATGCTAAATATATTGATGACCAAATTCAATTACATGATTGCATTCTCAGCCAAACCCTCTTGCCCTCAGCTTAAATGATAAATTGCATGGAATAGTAATAGTGAATAGTGCCACTAGACAACATAAAGAGTTATTTGAATCAGCATGTTTGTCTGTCTGCCAAATGGTGATACATAATGTCTGGTGGCTGTGACACGTAGGTATGACAACATATGACTGTGATAGACTGACACAGAAAGGCGGTTTGAACGAGTAGTAATTTAGAACGCGAGGTGATTTGTAGATCAGTCATCGGCAGCCGAGGACTCCAACGCAGCTGATCTCAAACACGGCCATTGAATTAAATTGACAGTAGTTGTTTCCAGATGGGTCTTTTGGAACTACACACCTTAAGTTGTGTTCCCTTCATCTCAGTAATATACTGTTTTCTTTTAGCCTAGAAACAATGTAGAAATGGTAACGGTTGGCTGAATGTTCATGGATGTTAAACAAGGGTAGAGTTGAACGAACGTGTGTAATTTTCTGTTTTTAACAATCGTTTGTTGTGTTTTAATGACATTGGCTGATTTTTCATTTATCTTAATTAGTATTGCTAGAAATGCCAATAGTACTACGCATGTTTTATCAATCGTTTTGTGCTAAAAAACAAAATGCCCTATTCTTTACCAATGCAATTCCTTTTCATTTGTCTCGTCCCGTTTTCCTGGCAACTATTCCTCAGCTTAGGTTTGCTGTTTCTAAAGCTTCTCTCATACAAGGGCAACTATAATCAACCCCAGACAATGTCACTGGCTTCTGCAGCAACCAGGCTATTCCTCTGGGGCTTGGAGGGCCTACTGCATTGTACCATTCAATTACTGTTCATTAGACAGTGTAAAGCCATTA
Source organism: Thymallus thymallus (assembly GCA_023634145.1). NCBI lineage: Eukaryota > Metazoa > Chordata > Actinopteri > Salmoniformes > Salmonidae > Thymallus > Thymallus thymallus. Next base: position 35,192,509 of record CM042405.1, read on the forward strand.
CTCAGACTGAGATGTTCTGCTATTCCTCAAAGGGCCATTGAACTAGGGAGGAAAAGCACATGCTGTTTATCTTTGTTTTCAGTTCGGAGATACTGTAGGAGTAGAAAGAAGACACTCTGGGATTCCCACTTGATATGTCTCTGTTTTTGACTTCACCTCCACAAGTCTTGGAATGCAAGATTAAGAAACAGAGCCAGTTGGAGATTTACCTCAGTATTAGTAGTCAAAATGTATTATTACTATTATTAGAAAGATGAGTGTGAATTAGGCCCATATGCATTGAATCTGGCTGGATGATGATATGAGATATGATTTATGTGCCTTCGTTCCAGGAGACTAAAGAGGAGATGGAGGCAGTGTCATCCTCAAAGCTGTGCGGAGTACCGTCACGGGTCTCCTAGTTCTTCAAGGGTAGGTTCATCAAAGCATAGTAGCACCGCAAGCTAGTAGCCTCACGTTTCCTCCATAACACAAATGAACATAATGCGCCCATAACAGACCATAAAGAGACCATAAAGAGACCGCTAATACACTCGCCGTTACCCTGTTTCCCCCTTCGCATGTCACTGGATCCCCAAACGCAGCTCCACACATCTGGGAGAGCTAACGTACTTTATGGTTACCATCTGGTCGAGTGGTTGGAGATGTATTCCCCGATCTCACATTACTTATTATCTAGTATTAAACGCACCTGCCCTTCAGAAAGTGCCCCATACTGTATTCTCCGTACTGTGGATTATTCATGCACATTTTATTTTTTCCCGTGTAATCGTGTCTACCCTGACAGATATTCAGGGTTCACCCCAGGATTTTTTTAAACAAAGGTGGTGCTGCTGAGTATGGCTGGGGGGGGGGGGGGGGTCGGGGGCAGTGTCCCCCTTAGGGCTCAGAGGTTTTTGAACACCTGTAACTGCAATTTCCTGCAATCTAATGTCCTTATATGATAACAAATCTCTACTTTGGGGAGAACCCTGGATATTGTATAGGTGGGAAAGTTTAGTATGCCTGTATCTTTTAAAAGTTTTGCATTTTGGATACAGTATTTTAAAATGGGTTGAATAGAATGTATGATAAGCCAAAATGTAAATAACATATTCTTGAATAGGACTTCAAATCATGTGTAGATGAGCACAGTGATCAGAACTATACACCGTGACAGAACGAGAACTGATGGTACCATGATAGAACATGACTCTTCTATGTCAGAGGATGTGCCTCACACCTAACTCAAACTATTTTCTCTAATTGGCCACAAAGCATAGTCTGTAGGAGCAAGGCCATTCAGTGATTCCGGAGGTGTTCCAGCATTTTCCAATGTCCCCGGGAGAATTCCATTGGTGAATAATGAAAGACCGGGTCCTTCAATGTGGCTATTTACTCTGCTTGATCTGAGGGGGCACAGCATAATAACTACATCCTGTGTTGCTAACAGAAGGCAATTTATAGAAGCAGTCTCATCTCTATGTCTCAACCATGCTTTCTTTATATTCACATTTGCTTTATATTGACTTGACTAGAGCTCTGGCATGGCGACAGAAATGGGAACTTTTGCGAATGGATGGAAATTTGGCCTGTTAAGTTCTTCTCTTGGTGTGTAATAGAGATGTTCCCTTCAGGGGTCCTTGGAATCGTGACTTCTCATCATATTGCTGTTTATTGTCATAATAGTTCAAAGGGACTGAATGGCTTGGCGTATACGCCCCATATTCACTCACACAACATCTACATATCTGTTCTGTTACCTATATCATCTACGCCACAACCACTTCAGAGCTGAACTAAAGTGAAGGGGAATTTTGAAATACAGGAAATGAATAGAATCTGCTCTAACTGTAACACTACCTGGCTGTGCCACATCTGTCTGTGCCTCATCTGTCTGTGCCTCATCTGTCTGTGCCACATCTGTCTGTGCCAGTCTTTATCCTCAATGGGATTTTTCCAGTTGGTCGAAATATCAAACCTTCTTCAGTTCAGATTTTTCTTCATCTTTGTGTCTGGGTTTGACTAGGTATTCTGTCCTGGGTTTCCTTGTATAACAGTAGACACTACAGTGTTCCGTTTTCTGGAGATTCTCCTTCAAAAGTTATTGGCAACACGAACAATGGCCTGGTAATTTACAGTGACTGACAGGGCTGGTGACAGAAGTTGTGAAGCATCATGATGGATTGGCGATATGAGATGTGTGCAGTCATGGTATATTGTCACCCTATATGCACACACTACATACAGTATTGTGGCTTGCTATGTCACAGATAAATTATTCCACACAAACAAATTAATGTGTAGTAAATCATTTCTTCGGACCCGAGAGTAGTTTCGAATGACGACCTTTACGGCTATTTGACTTTCCCTCTTATTTATGTAAATCACATACAGTATGTATTGTTCTGATGTACAGGCTGTCATATTTATAAAAGGTTGTGATGGTACTGTTTAAGTCGAAACTATTTCATTCAAGTTTAAAAAACAATTACATTTAAATTTACATTTTTTTGGTCATTTAACAGATGTTATTATCCAGAGCAGTAGTGAGTGCATACATTTTCATACTCACCCGCTAAAAGTGTATTCCATTTATTCAGTCAGAGGTAGGTTGTGCAGGGTAGAGGGTAAAAAACATGGTACATTAAAAGCCATGTGTGAATGGTTCTCTGCTTTTTTGCAGGTAAATTCATTAACACTTCCGTTGCTTGATACCTCCCTAATTTGAAATGCTCCCACGGTTTAACAAAATCCCCCACCCTTGATATGTATCAAATGGGTATGTCATGATATGTGTCACACATTGGTAATTGCATGTTCCATGGATATCTGAGCACACAGTCCATTTCACGATATGCCTTTCCATACTCAAGTTGAGTACTGGTTTATGATCTGAGCAAATAATAGCCCTATGGAATTGAACACTTGAGGGAAAAAAATTACCTTTTGTTAACTATGGGTGAAAATGAATGCTTCTCATTCATCAGTTACATGGCATGAAAGAGCCCTTCAAAGCACCTCCACTAGCAATACGTTTTCGTCATGGAAAAATATAAGTTTCGAAGAATTTGCCATTGTGATGTGAGGGGGAGACAGGGGATGTCTGCGTGTGATCTCAGCTGCCATTGTGATGTGAGGGGGAGAGAGGGGATGTCTGCGTGTGATCTCAGCTGCCATTGTGATGTGAGGGGGAGAGAGGGGATGTCTGCGTGTGATCTCAGCTGCCATTGTGATGTGAGGGCCCCTGTGAAGTGCACCACTGGCCAGTTACATATTAGCTTTGATTGTTAAATTCTCTGTTCGCTGTCCGCTTTGGACTGCGTCTCGAGATGAACGCCAACCTTGTCCAGTGTGTCCATCCATTGTAGCTACTGCTGCAGCTCTTTATTGGCTCCAGGCACCATCACGGGCATGCTGCGATGAGCACCATGTATAATTTATCATACAATGCATCTCCGACAGCAGCCACATCTCAGTTCCTTCGTTTTAATTGAATGCCATTTTTCATTTCTCCTGTTGACACTGTGTGGTCAACATATTGTAACAACGCATGGCTTTGTTGTGTTCTTGGATGCACTTTGATATGGGTGGACCCTGTGGTTCCGAACGCATTATCATCTCTGTTCACTCTTTCTCTATACAGAATTCTAAGAGCCAGAACCAGGGAGTATTATAATAGCATGAACAGTGGAGGACAGCGTACCCCTCTACTTCATGAGACCCCCATGTACGAGATGAAACAGTGTTATAAACCAAATAAAAATGTCTTTGTCTTGACAGCCCCACCGTAGATATATGGTCTCTTATTCCATGGACTATATTGCATAATTATGTATGGCTATGAATATTGCATGAGCCTATGGTATGATGTCTAATTGCAGAGTTTCATTATTAAGAAGCAAAGATCCTGGGCGGGTTTCACAGAAGCACTTTTGATCAATTATTTTTGGGAGGTTTTTCTGATGAATTATTTTGGGGCTGGTAGCTCATAGTGGACAGTGTATCCACTGCTGAGAGAGACTTATCCTCCCTTGGAGAGGAATTACTATGCTGACTCAAATATGGTGGAATCAACAGATAACATAATGATATTGGAGTGGATCAAACAAATGATTCACTCCTATCACAGTCAAGGCTATTAAAACACAGAGGTGCTGTGATGGG
>CM042405.1:35201654-35359791 GCA_023634145.1 Thymallus thymallus
CTCTGAGGCTGCATAATAATTTACTCTGTCGTCACAGAAAATGATCACAGTGGCATGCCATTCATTTTCTAATAAAATCTGAGTACTGGGGTATTGTCCAGACAAAGATGTTTAGTGTAGCAATATTAAGTTGTATGAAATTAAATCAGATGTGAAAAATTTGGGCACCCTTGTCATTCTGTTGATTTAAATATCTGTAACTACTTAGCACTGATTAATTGGAACACACAATTGGTTTGGTGAGCTCATTAAGCCTTGAACTTCATAGACAAGTGCATCCATTCATGAGAAAAGGTATTTAAGGTGGCCAATTGAAAGTTGTTGTTCTCTTTGACTCTCCTCTGAAGAGTGGCAACATGGGGGCCTCAAAACAACTCTCAAATGACCTGAAAACAAACATTATGGTTTAGGGGAAGGCTACAAAAAGCTATCGCAGAGATGTAAGCTGCCAGTGTCCACTGTGAGGAACATAGTGAGGAAATGGAAGACCACAGGCACAGTTCTTGTTAAGGCCAGAAGTGGCAGGCCAAGTAAAATATCGGAGAGGCAAAGGCGAAGGATGGTGAGAACGGTCAAAAACATCCCACAGACCACCTCCAAAGACCTACAACATCATCTTGCTGCAGACGGTGTCACTGTGCATCGTTCAACAATTCAGCGCACTTTGCACAAGGAGAAGCTGTACGGGAGAGTGATGCGGAAGAAGCCTTTTCGGCACACACGCCACAAACAGAGTCGCTTGAGGTATGCAAACACACATTTGGACAAGCCAGCTTCATTTTGGAATAAAGTGCTGTGGACTGATGAAACAAAGATTGAGTTATTTGGTCATAACAAGGGGCGTTATGCATGGCGGCAAAAGAACACAGCATTCCAAGAAAAACACTTGCTACCCACAGTAAAATTTGGTGGGGGTTCCATCATGCTGTGGGGCTGTGTGGCCAGTGCCGGTACTGGGAATCTTGTTAAAGTTGAGGGTCGCATGGATTCCACTCAATATCAGCAGATTCTTGGGAATAATGTTGAAGAATCAGTCACAAAGTTGAAGTTACGCCGGGGCTGGATATTTCAACAAGACAACGACCCAAAACACTGCTCAAAATCTACCCGGTCATTTATGCAGAGGAACAAGTACAATGTTCTGGAATGGCCATCCCAGTCCCCAGACCTGAATATCATTGAGAATCTGTGGGATGATTTGAAGTGGGCTGTCCATGCTCGGCAACCATCAAACCTAACTGAACTGGAGATGTTTTGTAAGGAGGAATGGTCCAAAATACCTTCATCCAGAATCCAGACACTCATTAGAGGCTATAGGAAGCGTCTAGAGGCTGTTATTTTAGCAAAAGGAGGCTCTTCTAAGTATTGCTGTGATTTTTCTGTTGGGGGGCCCAAATTTATGCACCTGTCTAATTTCGTTTTGATGCATATTGCACATTTTCTGTTAATCCAATAAACCTAATTTCACTACTGAAATATTACTGTTTCCATCAGTTATTTGATAGATCAAAATGAAATTGCTGATCCAAACACCCAATTATTTATAAATGGAAATCATGGAAATTGTCAGGGGTGCCCAAACTTTTTCATACGACTGTAACTCCACATTGATCTGGTACTGGTACTTCCTGTATATAGCTCCCCATTGATCTGGTACTGGTACTCCCTGTATACAGCTCCACATTGATCTGGTACTGGTACTCCCTGTATATAGCTCCACATTGATCTGGTACTGGTACTTCCTGTATATAGCTCCACATTGATCTGGTACTGGTACTTCCTGTATATAGCTCCACATTGATCTGGTACTGGTACTCCCTGTATATAGCTCCACATTGATCTGGTACTGGTACTCCCTGTATATAGCTCCACATTGATCTGGTACTGGTACTCCCTGTATATAGCTCCACATTGATCTGGTACTGGTACTTCCTGTATAAAGCTCCACATTGATCTGGTACTTCCTGTATAAAGCTCCACATTGATCTGGTACTTCCTGTATATAGCTCCACATTGAAGCTAGAGGTTCCTATCTCCCTCACTAACTTTAAGCATCAGCTGTCAAAGCTGCTTATCGATCACTGCACCTGTATATAGCCCTTCTGTAAATAGCCCAACCTACTATCTCATCCCCATATTAATTTTTTTAACTTCCGCTCAATTTTGCACTCCAGTATCTCTATTTGCACATCATCATTTGCACATTCCATCATTCCAGTGATTATGCTAATCTGTAATTTATTTCACCACTATGGCCTATTTATTGTCTTCCTAACCTTACTGCATTTTGCACTATATTTGCACTCTGTATATAGATTTTCTATTGTGTTATTGACTGTACGTTTGTTTATTCTCATGTGTAACTCTGTGTTGTTTATTGTCACACTGCTTCGCTTTGTCTTGGCCAGGTCGCAGTTGCAAATGAGAACTTGTTCTCAACTGACCTACCTGGTTAAATAAAGGTGAAAAAAATGTATCTGGTACTGGTACTCCCTGTATATAGCTCCACATTGATCTGGTACTGGTACTTCCTGTATATAGCTCCACATTGATCAGGTACTTGTACTTCATGTATATAGCTCCACATTGATCTGCTACTGGTACTTCCTGTATATAGCTCCACATTGATCTGGTACTTCCTGTATAGCTCCATTCTTGTGTATTTGATTTAATTCCTCTTGTTACTATTCTATTTTTAAACTGCATCGTTGCTCGAAAGCAAGCATTTCACGGTAAAGTCTACACCAGTTGAATTTGGCGCATGTGACAAATAACATTATATTTGATTTATTGTGCCATTGACATGGGTTGTTTGTCATAGGGTAAAAGTAGTGGGGTGGAGGGATGAAAGAAACAGTGATAACACACAGAAAGCTACCATTGCTGCAATGCTATCACAGAACTCTTAACTCTAGGGATTTAAATCACAAGGGCTGTGTTTACACAGGCTGCCCAATTCTGATATTTATTTTCACTAATTGGTCTTTTGACCAATCAGATCAGCTCTGAAAAATATCTGATGTGAAAAGAGCTGATGTGATTGGTCAAAAGACCAATTAGTGGAAAAATATTAGAATTGGGCTAGCCTGTATAAACACAGCCTATGAGACATTGTCAGACTAAGTGAGCCCGATGGCCCAAATGTAGGGGTCTGGCTCATGCCCGGCAGAAGGATCCACTGATCCAGATTTCCTTCCTCTTTCTAGGGCTGATCAGTATCCATATTAGACTATACTGAACAAAAATAAAATAAATTCATTAGGCCGTAATCTATGGATTTTACATGACGGGCGTGGATCAGAAAACCAGTCAGTATCTGATAACCATTTGCCTCATGCAGCGCGACACATCCAATTTGCATAGAGTTTATCAGGCTATTGATTGTGGCCTGTGGAATGTTGTCCCACTCCTCTTCAATGGCTGTGTGAAGTTGATGGATATTGGTGGAAACTGGAGCACGCTGTCGTACACGTTGATCCAGAGCACCCCAAACATGCTCAATTGGTGACATGTCTGGTGAGTGTGCAGGCCATGGAAGGAGTGAGACATTTTCAGCTTCCAGGAATTGTGTATAGCATTATCATGCTGAAACCTGAAGTGATGGCGGTGGATGAATGGCACGACAATGGGCTTCAGGATCTCGTTAAGGTATCTCTGTGCATTCAAATTGCCATCGATAAAATGTAATTGTTTTCATTATCTGTAGCTTATGCCTGCCCATACCATAACCCTGTTCTCTGTTCACAACGTTGACATCAGCAAACCGCTTGCCCACACAAAGCCATACATGTGATCTGCGGTTGTGAGGCAGGTTGGACGTACTGCCAAATTCCAAAAACCACGATGGAGGCGGCTTATGGTAGAGAAATTAACATTAAATTCTCTGGCAACAGCTCTGGTGGACATTCCTGCAGTCAGCAGGCCAATTCAACGCTCCCTCAAAACTTGAGGCATCTGTGGCATTGTGTTGTGTGACAAAACTGCACATTTTAGAGTGGCCTTTATTGTCCCCAGCACAAGGTGCACCTGTGTAATGATCATGCTGTTTAATCAGCTTCTTAATATGCCACACCTGTTAGGTTGGTGGATTATCTTGGCAAAGAAGAAATGCTCACTAACAGGGATGTAAACAAATTGGTGCACAACGTTTGAGAGAAATAAGCTTTTTGTGCGTATGGAACATTTCTGGGAACTTTTATTTCAGATCATGAAACATGGGACCAACACTTTACATGTTGCGTACATTTTTTGGTTCAGTGTATATATTGTTATTTATGCACGGACTGGTTTGGATTGTTGGTCACGCTTTAAATTACTTGAAGCATAAAGCCTTCATAAAGCCTTCATAAACACTACATAAAGCCTTCATAAACACTACATAAAACTGTATTCACGCATGACTGTAACTCACTTTGGATAAAAGTGTCTGCTAAATTGTATATATTATATTACTCTAAAACAGTTTGACGGCTACTTAATTTCTGAACTTATTTGTTTTGGTTTCTTTGTATGTATGGATTACTTGGGTTGTTACCAACATCTGGTGAAAATTTCATGTCAATAGCACCTTTGGAAATATATTTTCTGAGAAAAATGGTGACGTGTTCAATACTTATTTCACCCGCTGTATACTGTACATTCTACAGAACCTACGGAGTACTCCCTACAATTCTTTTACATGGGCACCCAGAATAGTTTTTGCTCTATAAGCCAATATGTATTCCATATACAGTGATTTGCATTGGGGGCATTTATATGAGCTTTTTTTACAACCCACGTTTAATGCAAATCTCACTTAAATATGAACAAATATAAATCCATGTTAATGTTTAGACAATTATGTTTCATATATCATTAATACATACAGGTTGTTGACATTTGTATATCATTTACGTGGGGGACTTTTATTTAGAAAGTCTTCTAAATGCCATGACTTGGAAGTACTTTTTTAGTGCCCAACTGTGGTGCCTCCGCACACCAAAAAACAAGTAAGTTAACCTTTATTTATTGTAATTTAAATTAGTTTGTAGTAAAGTGTTGAGTTAGATTATATACCTCAGTCGTTATTTCAAATAATTTTGGTGACTTCACACCAATTTCTAGCTAGCCGAACATTTGCTAGCTAGCAGGCTCAGCTAAATAAAAATCCCCTTATATACATCTACTTCTCATAGTCACGTCATGAGATTTGTAAATGAAAGAGGAATATAATACAACTAATTGAATGGAGTTTCCCATCTTCCCATTTAGAGTTTCTGGCGCAGCACATAAATGTCCTAATGCAGATGGTGTGACAAAGACATTTCCTAGCAGACATGCTAACTTACTTTGTTGTTACTTTTAAGGTTGGAAACAATATGCAGTACCTCTAGCAGGAAAAGAGGCAAGAACCATTCGTTGAATTGATCTGTTTTAGCTGTTATTGATAATTCCCTAAGTGTCAATACATTTGTGTTTACATCATTAAGCCTTTATGTGTGTGTTATGAATGACCAATGTTGTCTTGACTTCAAATTAAGTACAGCATCATGCGATATAGTGTCTTCATGGCTGAGTTATAAATGACCGAAGGTGTCTCACTTCAAAGTAAGTATTACAGGCCACTACATAAAGTGTCAATAAATACATTATTAATGTCCTGCTAATTTATGAATGTTCTCGCTTGATCCAGAGGTTACTGTAGGGTGTGAGAGGTGTTTAAATGGGTTGATGAACCTGCAAAGTTTGTGTGTGTGTGTGTCAGAACCTAGATGATTTGGAGTAGTCCCACCTGAGACTACAGTACCAGGTATTCCTCTTTTTTTCCCATGCTGGAGACCAGGGCTTGATTACAACCTGTTACAATGGTGCCAATATTTTGTGGCTGATCTCTCAGCGAGGGAGGGAGTGGGTGAAGGTGTCAAAGACCTGACTGGTCCCAGCAATGCACCGCTCAGTATGGCTTGTTTTTGTTGTGTGCGTTTTTGTACTGAGGAACATGTAACTTTGTTCCAGAAGAAAGCCCATTTCAATTTATTTAGCTTGGGGGCTTCCATCAAGGTAAGTGTTTCTTGGTGAATTAGTTTTTCTATAGGAGTGACCTTATTGAGTAAAGCATTTGTCATCGTCACTAGTTAACACAGTAAAAAAAGTCAGAATTACGGCTAAACCATATCCAAAATGTATCTTATCTACCTAACCCTAACTAAACCATATCCAAAATGTATCTTATCTACCTAACCCTAACAATAAAGTACCTATCTATCTATCTATCTATCTATCTATCTATCTATCTATCTATCTATCTATCTATCTATCTATCTATCTATCTATCTATCTATCTATCTATCTATCTATCTATCTATCTATCTATCTATCTATCTATCTATCTATCTATCTATCTATCTATCTATCTATCTATCTATCTATCTATCTATCTATCTATCTATCTATCTATCTATCTATCTATCTATCTATCTATCTATCTATCTATCTATCTATCTATCTATCTATCTATCTATCTATCTATCTATCTATCTATCTATCTATCTATCTATCTATCTATCTATCTATCTATCTATCTATCTATCTATCTATCTATCTATCTATCTATCTATCTATCTATCTATCTATCTATCTATCTATCTATCTATCTATCTATCTATCTATCTATCTATCTATCTATCTATCTATCTATCTATCTATCTATCTATCTATCTATCTATCTATCTATCTATCTATCTATCTATCTATCTATCTATCTATCTATCTATCTATCTATCTATCTATCTATCTATCTATCTATCTATCTATCTATCTATCTATCTATCTATCTATCTATCTATCTATCTATCTATCTATCTATCTATCTATCTATCTATCTATCTATCTATCTATCTATCTATCTATCTATCTATCTATCTATCTATCTATCTATCTATCTATCTATCTATCTATCTATCTATCTATCTATCTATCTATCTATCTATCTATCTATCTATCTATCTATCTATCTATCTAATGAAGGCCAAGTTTGATGCGCTGGTCAACCAGGCACATTTGGGCGGAAGTGTCCGGGAACAAGATTAAGTGTAATATGACTAACAGGACTTCACTTCAGAGCGTATTCCATTTCTTCAACATGTGGTGGCAGAATTTGGGGTGAGCTGTTGTAACTTCTCAAGGGATTTGTTCTGTGTTGGACTGTGTTGTTATGTTATTCATAGACTCCTGTTATGTCTGCAACCTAACACAAGGCCATTGTGTTCCAGAACTGTTGCTTGTATAAAATAACTATTGGCTAAACAACAGTGGCCACACCCAGGTCAGCAGACATTGGTTGAGAACTATGAAACACGCCCTTCTCTCCCCAGTACAAAATCCCGTTGACGAAAGTTAATGTCAGTTCCCGAGGATGCAAGGACTGTTGTCCTGCGTTTTTAAAAGGGCTAAATTGAACTACAACTCTATCATGCAAATTATAAAATGACGATCGCCATGTTGTGAATTTCGACTAGACCAGCCAGAATACAGTACGAGCAGATTATGGCAACTTGGTATGAACTTTTGATCCATTACTCACTAAAGAAGAAGTGATTCAATCTCCAAAGGAGTCTTTCATCTTCGACCCATCTATTGAAGCCAAGCTCAAATCGTAAATATCTATAATTGCATTACCTTTTCCAAATGTACGGTTATTAGAGTTTATAAGATTTTGTGTTTATGTTAGCATAGCTTCATCCAGGTCGATCTGCCGGGGCGGCAGGTAGCCCAGTGGTTAGAGTGTTGGGCCCATAACCGAAAGGTTGCTGGATCGAATCCCCGAGCTAACAAGGTAACAATCTGTCGTTCTGCCCCTGAACATGGCAGTTAACCCACTGTTCCTAGGCCGTCATTGAAAATAAGAATGTGTTCTTAACTGACTTGCCTAGTAAAAAAAAAATAATAAAAAAAAAAAAGCCTTTGTCTCTCTCCAAACCCTCCCCTTTTCTTTGTGTAACTAGCCGTCATATCGGAAAAGCCCACTAGGGACTTTTCATGACATGATTGCTAACATGTATGATCCATCCTGTGTGTGTATATATATATATATATATATGTGTGTGTAATTCTGTGTGTTTATTTAGCATTTAGCTAGTTAGTAAATAAATGATTAAGACCATTTGTGTAAGGCTGATTCAACTTGTGAGCTAGGATTCGTGCAGATTTTGATCTTACGATCATCAGGATGAGACTGAAATAATAAGGTGACGATTAATCATTGACTGCTATTTGATTTGAAGATCTTTAAGAGTTTTTATTCGGAAGACAGCAGCTCTATAAACACACTTCCTTGGAGCCCCAGGTTATTAATGAGTTAATTGTTGCAGGATTTATTTATTTTCACCAGGATTTATTTCAATCACATCATCAATTAAACGTTAGGTAATCGATTTTATAAAATAGCATGTCTCACATTTAATCAAAGCCAGCCAACTGCCAGTAAGAGACATTGTGTATTTATTCCTTGTGTTATTATTTTTTTCTATATATTTTTTTATTTTTCCTCTGTATTGCTGGGAAGGGCCAGTCAGTAAGCATTTCACTGTAAGTCTACACCTGTTGTTTACGACGCAGTGACAAATACAAAATGCCTTTGAACGCGGAATGGTAGTATGTGCCAGGCGCACCGGTTTGCGTCAAGAACTGCAACCCTCCTGGGTTTTTCACGCTCAACAGTTTCCCTTGTGTATCAAGAATGGTCCACCACCCAACGGACATCCATCCAACTTGACACAACTGTGGGAAGCATTGGAGTCAACATCCCTCTGGAACGCTTTTGACACCTTGTACAGTCCATGCCCCGACGAATTGAGGATTTTCTGAGGGAAAATACCGTCAAATACCGCCATATTGTCAAAAATTAGTAAATATTGCGATATGATATTTTGTCCATATCGCCCAGCCCTACCTCTCTCTCAACTCGGTGCAGGATATCTCAGTTAATTAACTGATGGTCGTTACGGTTCCTCTGTGTATCATCCAATTCTCATAGGCTGCATTTACTCTGATCTTTTTTCTTTTGACCAATCAGATCAGCTCTGAAAGAGATCTGATGTGAAAAGATCTGATGTGAAAAGATCTAATGTGATTGGTCAAAAGACCAATTAGTGAAAAAAATAATCGGAATTGGGCTGCAACAATGTTTGATATGATGATTTCTGTGGTATTGAAGAAACTCAGATGTGAGGAGGAAACACAATGCTAAATTAGAAAGTTGATTCAATATTTAATTAGTCTGATTCGGTTTCCTGAACACAAACCACAAGGGGAGTGTAGCTTGTGTCAAGAACATTGAATGAACGTTCACATGTAGTTTATATAGAAAGACTGAGCCACCTTTAAGGTAATACTTCAGCCTGCTTCTATTAGCAGAGTGCCCCAAATATCCTCCTTGTTGGCCTGCATCTCTAATTACACAACATGCTTAGGAACCACTTCTATAGAAAAGGTCACAGCCAGAATTGCACTTCTAGTTACAAACTTAGCAAACACATTTCTATAGATACACCATATAAAATTCAGCCTGCTTCTCAGAGCTCATTGACATTGCTGGGCCTGGGGGAGAGTACAGGAACCTTAGTCTACCACATTGCATGTGTGTAGTGTTACAGTGTTACTAACTGCAAAAGTGGTTACTCCTTTTGGGGGGGCAAACTCCAGTAAGTGATATGATAAGATAGTAGAGATGGTTACTGTACAGTTGGGACTCAACTACTATTTGAGAAGGCCCGGTTACACACATTTCCTAGGTGGCAAAGGTCCGGATGAATATTTTTCATTTATCGCCATAGTAACAAACCTCCACTTCGTGACACATACGACCCCAAACTATTCACACCCATCTTGTTGGCGTAAAGAAAATGTTACGCATTTTCACATGGGGCGGAGAGAAACTGTCGCCATTTTTAAGCTTACCAAAGGGGTTAGTTCATAATTTTCACTTTCCTCCTAATAATACTTCTGATTGGCTACCATTTTGCATAATGGCAACCCATGTCTTTTTGATAGATTAATTTAATTTAATCGCTGTGATAAACTTTTATAACAGCTTTATATCTGCAACATATGTGGACCTCTTATGGAGATCTACGTTGCATTTCCGGCTATGATCTATGGCCTATAAATCACACAGTGTATATAAATTATATCTGAAGTCCCCAGATTTGTTCCCTTTGTGGGGTGCATATGTAAACACGGGCCTCCGGGGTGAAAGGCTAACATCCTGCGCATCTCACCAATAAGGTTAACCCACTTGGTGGGAACTGTAACGTGGCTCATATGGTGGGGATTGCTACAATATGCTATGCTCTGTGAAATTGCCGTCTTTGTCTAGAATGCCTAACCCCAACCACCACAACCTTCATTTCAATCTCAGCACGCAATGTCATCCCTTAGCTGGTCCTATCAGATCTAATGAACATCCCGCCCCAAAGGTGAGTGCCATAATTGATTAAAAACCACAATGTTTTCGCCTGGGCTGGGTGCTGGACATATGAAGACATCAAAGTTGTGCAGCACGCCACACACCGGCACTATTTCATCCTGGTTAATGAGCAAACGGCGAGAGAGCTTCTGGGTCACCGTGGGAACATGCCCGGCGAGGTCACTTCAAAGGCAGGCTAATGACGGATTAAGTGTAAATCACGGCGGTGGTTTAGTGCCTGCGTTACATTTCCCACTGTCGTTGTGCATTTGATTAACAAATCATTGCAATATGATCTGGTAAAATGTGTCCGCTGTCATTATCTTTGTCCAGATTACTGGATAGACAGGGTATTTTATAAAGCCCAGACAATGGTGATGAAATATCCTTTCATTATAGCTCTACATCTCTTTGTGGCTTCAAAATGGCTACCTCCCTCTTCATCCACTCCAGTTTCCAGTCCGTTTTAGTGCTCCTCTATCTAAGAGTTGTGGCTGTCAGCAGGAGAATATGAGTATGTGAAATATCTTACCCATGGTCTTCTCCTTCAGTGTATTACATTTACATTTTAGTCATTTAGCAGACACTCTTCTCCAGATTGGTGCGTTCTACTTAGGATAGCCAGTGGAACAACCACATCTCCATCACAGTAAGTACATTTATTTAAACAAGCAGCTGTGAGGAAAGTCAGTGCTAGCAGGGAAATAAGGCAGGTGTTAGTTTAGACAAAAGACAACTGTTAGTGATTTTATTTATTTATTTTAATGGGGGGCTAGAAGGATTACTGTTATACTATTCCAGTTATTCCTTAAAGAGGTAGGGTTTCAATTGTCTCCAGAAGGTGGTCAGTGACTCCGCTGTCCTGGCGTCGTGGGGGAGCTTGTTCCACCATTGGGGTGCCAAAGCAGCGAATAGCTTTGACTGGGATGAGCCCGAACTGTTCTTCTGTAGAGGTAGGGGGGCTAGCAGGCCAGAGGTGGATGAAAGTAGTGTCCTTGTTTGGGTGTCGGGTCTGATCAGAGTCTGGAGGTAAGGAGGTTCCATTCCCCTCACAGCTCCGTAGGCAAGCACCATGGTTTTGTAGTAGATGCAAGCTTCAACTGGAAGCCAGTGGAGTGTGCTGAGGAGCGGCGTGACATGGGAGAACTTGGGAAGGTTGAACGCCAGACGGGCTGCAGCGTTCTGGATAAGTTGTAGGGGTTTAATGGTGCAGGCAGGGAGCCCAGACAACAGAGAGTTACAGTAATCCAGACGGGAGATGACAAGTGCCTGGATTAGGACCTGTGCCGCTTTCTGTGTAAGGTAGGGTCATAGTCTGCGAATGTTGTAGAGCATGAACCTGCAGGATCGGGTCACTGCTTTGATGTTAACAGAGAACGACAGGGTGTTGTCCAGGGTCACACCAAGGTTTTTTGCACTCTGGGAGGAGGACACAATGGAGTTCATTGAACGGGCAGTCCTTCCCCGAAAGGAAGAGCAGCTCCGTCTTGCCGAGGTTCAGCTTGAGGTGGTGATCCGACATCCGAACTGATATGCTTGTCAGTCATGCAGAGAGATCAGAAGCGGGAAAGGAGAAAATTAATTGAGTGTCATCTGAGTATCAATGATAGGAGAGACCATGTGAGGATATGACAGAGCCAAGTGACTTGGTGTATAGAGAGAATAGGAGAGGGCCTAGAACTGAACCCTGGGGGACACCAGTGGTGAGAGTATGTGGTGCAGAGACAGATTCTCGTCACGCCACCTGATAGGAGGGACCTGTCAGGTAGGACGCAATCCAAGAGTGTACAGTGCCGGAGATGCCCAACTCGGAGAGGGTGGAGAGGAGGATCTGATGATTCACAGTATCAAAGGCAGCAGATAGGTCTAGAAGGATAAGAGCAGAGGAGAGAGAGTTAGATTTGGCAGTACGGAGAGCCTCCGTGACACAGAGAAGAGCAGTCTCAGTTGAATGACCAGTCTTGAAACCTGACTGGTTAGGATCAACAAGGTAATTCTGAGAGAGACAGCGGAGAGTTGGTTAGAGACGGAACGCTCAAGAGTTCTGGAGAGAAAAGAAAGAAGGGATACTGGTCTGTAGTTGTTGACATCGGGGGGATCGAGTGTAGGTTTTTTGAGGAGGGGTGCAACTCTCGTCCTCTTGAAGACGGAAGGGACAGCCAGTGGTCAAGGATGAGTTGATGAGCAAGGTGAGGTAAGGGAGAAGGTCTCCGGAAATGGTCTGGAGAAGAGAGGAGGGGATAGGGTCAAGCGGGCAGGTTGTTGAGTGGCCGGCTGTCACAAGTCTCAAGATTTCATCTGGAGAGAGAGGGGAGGAAGAAGTCAGAGCATAGGGTAGGGCAGTGTGAGCAGGACCAGTGGTGTCAATAGGATTAGTAAATGAGGATCGGATGTCGTCAACTTTCTTTTCAAAATGGTTGACGTATTCGTCCACAGAGAGGGAGGAGGGTGGGGGAGGAGGAGGAGGATTCAGCAGGGAGGAGATGGTGGCAAAGAGCTTCCAAGGGTTAGAGGCCGAGGCTTGAAATGTAGAGTGGTAGAAAGTGACTTTAGTAGCAGAAACAGAGGAAGAAAAAGTAGAGAGGAGAGAGTGAAAAGATGACGGGTCCACAGGGAGTTTAGTTTTCATCCATTTCCTCTCAGCTATAACCCTGACCATCTCTCTCCTCTGCCATTCCAGAGTCCTTCTCGTTAGAGGTATGTGCAGAGATCACTTATTGTACCTGCAGGCATGAGACCACTTAAATGCAGCTGAAGAGATTTAAGCACCTGTAGGCTCTCCGAGTGCACTTCAGCAGAGAGGCACTCTTGTCAGCACACCCCCTAAATTATATTAGGGAGGTTATACATTAGAAGGAGTAAATAATGCCTCTCTGGATAATGATTTAACCAAGTGGTTGTTTATGACACATCTCGATAATGTGTCATAAACGATTATGGATTTAAGCGTTGGTTCTGACAAAGGTCAAGACGGGTTCAAGGTTTTTATGACAACTCTTAAACATTGAGGCCGATAATCCGCCTCAGCACCGATAATAATGTTTACATTTATGCCAGTAAACCACGGCAACAGCAAATATAATCCAGGATACATATGTTATTAATAAGATCAACAGTATGTCAGTATCCATATAGGCATATTTGCTAGGTTCAGTTTAGCTGTGATTAGTGGAGGTTGTAGCAGCTGTGATTGGGCAGTCTAGTCGACCCCCTTGCTAGAGGGGGAATCAGGCTAATTTAGCTGCAGGCTCCGAGGTGGCTCTCATTTCACCTGAGTTCTCCAATGTTTAATTGGCCTCATTATATGATTAACTTAGCAAATGTACCTCTTCCCCTCAAGGGCACAGCATTTAAAAGTAGCAGACCAAGAGGCTTCCCAAAGTCTCCATCATACAAACCACAGTGTCAGCATGTGTAGGAGAGCTGGACATTGGAACTGAAGTTTTAGGATAATTTCTAAGGTGTCAGCAATATTGTTTTGGACGTGTAGCTACAGTCGTTCTAATGAGTTTGACTCTCAATTCCCAACGGCTTAACCCTATGATAAATGTGTTAACCCTATGATAAATGTGTTAACCCTATGATAAATGTGTTAACCCTATGACAAATGTGTTAACCCTATGATAAATGTGTTAACCCTATGACAAATGTGTTAACCCTATAATAAATGTGTTAACCCTATAACAAATGTGTTAACCCTATGATAAATGTGTTAACCCTATAATAAATGTGTTAACCCTATAACAAATGTGTTAACCCTATGATAAATGTGTTAACCCTATGATAAATGTGTTAACCCTATGATAAATGTGTTAACCCTATAATAAATGTGTTAACCCTATAACAAATGTGTTAACCCTATAATAAATGTGTTAACCCTATGACAAATGTGTTAACCCTATGACAAATGTGTTAACCCTATGATAAATGTGTTAACCCTATGATAAATGTGTTAACCCTATGATAAATGTGTTAACCCTATGATAAATGTGTTAACCCTATAACAAATGTGTTAACCCTATAACAAATGTGTTAACCCTATGACAAATGTGTTAACCCTATGACAAATGTGTTAACCCTATGATAAATGTGTTAACCCTATGATAAATGTGTTAACCCTATGATAAATGTGTTAACCCTATGATAAATGTGTTAACCCTATAACAAATGTGTTAACCCTATGATAAATGTGTTAACCCTATGACAAATGTGTTAACCCTATGACAAATGTGTTAACCCTATGATAAATGTGTTAACCCTATGATAAATGTGTTACAGTTTTTTCCAATTGCTAACACACAATTTTGCAAACTAGTCTGTTTTTATCAAAATACTTAACACAATTCACAAAACCACACACCCAAACTGCAAAATACCTCATATATCCTGCAAAATGAGGCACTGCAACCGAATCTACACATAGCATTATCAAAATCAAACTTTTGCACGAAATGGCACACACTTCATTCATATTACCAGATTTTTGTCTAACCAACTACACACTGTTGGGCATAATGAAAAGCACCCTCATCTTTAGTATGCTTTGCCATAATAATAAAATATGTATCAGATTGTTCACATGCACAGAAATATTTGCAGATACACACACATGCTGTTGAAACATTTATTTTTTTATTTTTCACTACAGTAAACAAGTCAGTGCAACATATGCACAGCAGATATATTTACATGGGACTGAACCAAAATATTCTCACAAAAAACAGTAAACTGAAAAAGAAAATTTCAGAAAAAATATATTACAGTAAAAAAAAGAGGCAAGAAAAATAATTAGGCAGCATCTTGCCGCACAGCTGGGTCTGGCCACAACGCCTCATCAACATCACGGGCAATATCTTCCCTTGCCAGACATCGAGGGAAGAAGCGCCTTGAGTGCCTTATCCATCCCTGAATCGCACCCACATCAATCTCATCACATGCCTCTTCCATGGCCTGCACAAGAGGCATGCGCACAAAGGGCTGCCGGTCGTATACCTTCCACCGCCATGCCGAAAATAACTCTTCTATGGGGTTCAGAAATGGTGAGTATGGTGGGAGGTATTGCACGAGAATTGTTGGGTGGTCAGCAAACCAGTTTTGGACTGGGGCTGCACGATGAAAGCTCACGTTGTCCCATACTACAACGTACCGGTTTCTTTGATGGTCTACATCATTCATACGCTCTGGTGGTATGAGAATGTTGTGAAGTCTGTCCAGAAATGTGAGAATATGGGCTGTGTTGTATGGTCCAAGGTTGGCATGACGGTGGAGGACACCATGCAAACTGGAGATGGCAACGCACATTGTGATGTTCCCACCACGTTGGCCAGGAACATCTATAATGGCTCTGTGGCCAATGACGTTTCTCCCCCTCCTTCTGGTCTTTGCTAGGTTGAACCCAGCCTCATCTATAAAGATGAACTCATGTGGGATTGCATGAGCATCCATTTCCAGTACTCCCTGAAAACAAAGAACAAAAATCAGTCAATATGGTGTTATCCAGTACACTGGGAAACAATGTTGTGTGTAGTGTACTGCAGTCAATATTGTACTTACATCCACATATGCTCGTCTGACCTCTTTGTTTCTTTGAGAGTTTCTCTCAAACGGCACCTTATAAAGTTGTTTCATTCTGATTTGGTTTCGCTTGAGAATGCGAGCCAATGTGGACAGACTGACTCGTTGAATGTTGTTGAATATGGTGTTGTCTTGGATGATGTGGCTTTGAATTTCTCGTAATCTGATTTCATTATTTTCCAAAACCAAGTTTACAATGCCAGCTTCCTGTACCCCGGTGAACATTTGGCCCCTTCCTCCACCATGGTTTCGTCTCTCAGTCCTTTAGAAAAACAAAAAAAAACAAAATATAGGGCTTGGACAATGCAGTCTAAAGATTTTTCCCCCACATTGTACAGGAAACTTGTACAGTTCATGAATGGCTGATGTCATACACTAAGTAAACAGGTGTCACCCAACTGATACACTATGACATGGGGTGTACTACATGTGTACTACATGACATTTTGGTTACATACCTGTTCTCCAGTCTAAATGTCCGGATGACAGAGGCGACAGTAAAACGGCTCAAGTTTGGCTGCACTCTCTGTCCAGCCTCTCGCATTGTCAGCCCATGGTTGATGACGTGATCTACTAAGGTTGCTCTGATTTCATTTGAAAGTTGTTGTCTTCTTTGGCCATGAACTCCTCTACCTGCTCTACCCCTACCTCTCACTCTTCCTCCCCTTCTCATTCTCACCCTCCCTCTTCCTCTTCCTCTCTCTGCAACGTCTTCCATTGTTGTTGTAAAAAAAAAGGTGCTCACCTGTGGTCTTTTCATAGTGCTTACATCCTGATTGAAGTGTTAACAATTAACCAATGAGGTGTTTGGCCAGGTGGCACATGTGTTGGCCAATTAGCTCATGTAGTGTCATTTTGAATGGCAGTGTTTTGAAAAGGCAAACATGTGACTTTATGTCAGATTGTTGTGTCTTATGCAGAGAACCGTGTTCAGTGCATTTAAAAAGAGCCATTTTCAATTGCAAAATGTGTGTAAAGCAGAAAATGTGTTTAGACTTTTGGAGACTTGAGAAGAGGTTTTGCTCTCTGTGTGTCAGTTTAAATAATTGTGCTGTGCATGTCATTTTAGTGTGTTAGCAATTGGAAAAATCTGTAACACTATGACAAATGTGTTAACCCTATGATAAATGTGTTAACCCTATGATAAATGTGTTAACCCTATGATAAATGTGTTAACCCTATGATAAATGTGTTAACCCTATGATAAATGTGTTATGCCAACTAAATAACCAATATCAAACTACAGTACTTGTTGGATCTTAGGCTAGTTTGATTTACTGAATGATGGTATGTTCTCTACTGTAACACAGATGTCTTATGGCCCTTATGCATAGTGTATTAGTGTGTTTATGTAGTGTGCTGGTTTAGGATGCTTGTTCTATTACCGTCATGGTAACAATGGACAACCACTACAGTAGTTAAACCGTCAGATCTAAACACACCATCTTGTCAAGGATCCTTGAAAGGCTGTAGTCTTGTCCGTCTTCGGTGCCTGATGTATATTGTTCTTCATTCTTTATGTGAATGCAACAAATAAATGGTAGATGAAAAACGAAAGGCATGATATTAATCTGTGTTGTCATCATTGAATCCTCCAAGTCCTCTGTGAATGCCCTGACAACCAGATGAAATGGCAGTGCTAATTTCGCCGCAAGTTATTGGGCCGCTTCCTGTTTTAATGACCACTGGCAGACCTCTGTGAAAGCCCAACGACGGGGGGGGGGTTGGGGGGTTGGGGCGGGCTGGAGGAGCACGGCTTTACAAATGGGATCCGTCATTTTTTCATGCACAGGGTGACGTCTACCTGTCAGACAATTTTGCTCCGACAGCTTCTCTCCGGGATCATTGATATCTGCATTAGGTCTCATCTAAATGCATTGAAAAATGCCTTGCTCTCCTGTGTACGTTCTGCCGAAAAATGCAACGGGTTGGTTGTGTGTGTGCAGCACTGATATTTGGCCGGCTTGGCTTTGTCTACAATAATGTTAGCACTATGACAAAGCAATATGGTGTCGCTGAACCCTGGCGCAAAACCACTGGGGAAAAACAACAACAAACCACAACATATGGGCTTTTAGACGGTTCTCACAGCAGTGCATATAGGTGCGTTTGATCGGTGTATCGTCGACAATGCCTAGCCTATTATTTTAGCATAAACATAATATGTATATATGTATATACAGTGGGGAGAACAAGTATTTGATACACTGCCGATTTTGCAGGTTTTCCTACTTACAAAGCATGTAGAGGTCTGTAATTTTTATCATAGGTACACTTCAACTGTGAGAGACGGAATCTAAAACAAAAATCCAGAAAATCACATTGTATGATTTTTTTTATAATTAATTAGCATTTTATTGCATGACATAAGTATTTGATCACCTACCAACCAGTAAGAATTCCGTCTCTCACAGACCTGTTAGTTTTTCTTTAAGAAGCCCTCCTGTTCTCCACTCATTACCTGTATTAACTGCACCTGTTTGAACTTGTTACCTGTATAAAAGACACCTGTCCACACGCTCAATCAAACAGACTCCAACCTCTCCACAATGGCCAAGGCCAGAGAGCTGTGTAAGGACATCAGGGATAAAATTGTAGACCTGCACAAGGCTGGGATGGGCTACAGGACAATAGGCAAGCAGCTTGGTGAGAAGGCAACAACTGTGGGCGCAATTATTAGAAAATGGAAGAAGTTCAAGATGACGGTCAATCTCCCTCGGTCTGGGGCACCATGCAAGATCTCACCTCGTGGGGCATCAATGATCATGAGGAAGGTGAGGGATCAGCCCAGAACTACACGGCAGGACCTGGTCAATGACCTGAAGAGAGCTGGGACCACAGTCTCAAAGAAAACCATTAGTAACACACTACGCCGTCATGGATTAAAATCCTGCAGCACACGCAAGGTCCCCCTGCTCAAGCCAGCGCATGTCCAGGCCCGTCTGAAGTTTGCCAATGACCATCTGGATGATCCAGAGGAGGAATGGGAGAAGGAAATGTGGTCTGATGAGACAAAAATATAGCTTTTTGGTCTAAACTCCACTCACTGTGTTTGGAGGAAGAAGAAGGATGAGTACAACCCCAAGAACACCATCCCAACCGTGAAGCATGGCGGTTGAAACATCATTCTTTGGGGATGCTTTTCTGCAAAGGGGACAGGACGACTGCACTGTATTGAGGGGAGGATGGATGGGGCCATGTATCGCGAGATCTTGGCCAACAACCTCCTTCCCTCAGTAAGAGCATTGAAGATGCACACAGCCAGGGCAATTAAGGAGTGGCTCCGTAAGAAGCATCTCAAGGTCCTGGAGTGGCCTAGCCAGTCTCCAGACCTGAACCCAATAGAAAATCTTTGGAGGGAGCTGAAAGTCCGTATTGCCCAGCGACAGCCCCGAAACCTGAAGGATCTGGAGAAGGTCTGTATGGAGGAGTGGGCCAAAATCCCTGCTGCAGTGTGTGCAAACCTGGTCAAGAACTACAGGAAACGTATGATCTCTGTAATTGCAAACAAAGGTTTCTGTACCAAAGATTAAGTTCTGTTTTTCTGATGTATCAAATACTTATGTCATGCAATAAAATGCAAATTAATTACTTAAAAATCATACAATGTGATTTTCTGGATTTTTGTTTTAGATTCCGTCACTCACAGTTGAAGAGTACCTATGATAAAAATTACAGACTTCTACATGCTTTGTAAGTGGGGAAAACCTGCAGAATCGGCAGTGTATCAAATACTTGTTCTCCCCACTGTATGAGTTAGTCAACATATGAGGGTAAATGCAGACAAAACATAATAATGAGGCAGTCTTTAAAAAAATAATGAAATAATAACTCCCAACAAATAGTAATATGACCAACGTGATGGTTTGAACAGCTCCTCATTAACCAAAACACTACAGAAGCACTTATTTCTATTTTGACTAAACCCTATCTGAAAAGCATCTGCATATAGTAGCCTATACTTGACAAATACTCTCCCTCTCATCCTTAATGTGTTGTTTGCTATTTTAATGCAGTTCTATTTTCCCATAGCAGCATGAGACAGAAGTGATCAAGTGTTCACCTGCGCTTTAAGGTAATAATGTTACTGTCTATCCACCGTCTCCTCTGTGACAAGCCTTTGGCTTCATTTCCCCTTCTAATCAAAGCACCGTTGAGCTTCAAGGGGCCTTACTAATGCACTTAATTTGAAATTGCTCCAACCTCTCTGCCCACTAATGTAGCCACTGTAAAATACCACATAAAACCTCCGACCTGCATTCAGACAATCCAGTAAAACAGTTCTATATACGATTACAAATGTATGTCGAACATTTCATTAGGATGTAATAGGTAGTTAGGCTATATCTTCTGGCACACTTGGAAGATATATTAAGAATAGTAATTAACAAACCTGATAATTCAGAGTATCCTGAAATTGACTAGTAATGTGACGCTGGAGGATATCCCTGCTGCAGGGTTCCATAGGGAGCCCAATAGTTGTGCCATTTGTGGAGTTTGGCCATATTATCCCTCTCACAACAATATTGAAATCCACTTTCAAATGTCATTGCAGTAAGTATTGTATTTTGGCCGTATTCATATTATCACAATGGCTAATTGTTGCATAGATGGTAGTTTGAGTTTGTTCAACGTTTACAATTTCACTGGGGCCATCTGTCATTGACGTTCACATTCTTGAAGGAAACACTTGACAATTTGACAAAAGCTGTTATCAGAGCTTGTGAGATCCCGTTATAAAAATAGAGACAGCATAGTGTCAATGGTTACCAACATCAAGCATCTATTTTATAGACAATAAAACATAAAATACATCACATATCAGCAGCACTCAACTACTTTATCACGCGAGGCGGAAGTCTTCTTTTTTTTTTAACGGCCACAACTCCAACAGAGAACAACCAAACCCCAAAACATGGAGAGAGGTCGTATGAGAAATCAGTTCAAGGGTCACTGACAAAAGTAATCGTTTTTTATACAGAGCGTGTGCCTCAATACACAACAATGCCAACAGCTCTGTACCAAAGGTAAAGGCACAGTCTTACAGCTATTTCCAACCCCTCATTATTCCTCATAAATCCCAAACTAGTCCAGACCACTGCCTCTGACAGCATGACTGATGAGTTTTCTGTCGTGAATGTCAAGAGAAATGGTCTCCCGCACCTCATCTTCCCCCCATGTCTCATTGTGTGTGAGACTTTGGGTTTATGGAGAAATACAGCCGTTGTGATGAGCATTGCTTTGTGATAATGAAGGTTATGTTGATGTTGCTGTCAGGTTCTTACCAGCAGGCAAGGCCCTGTGCAGAGATGTGGAGACATTGTCCATTCAGACATTTCCCATGCCCTTATTTTTTGATCTGGAATAAAGAGGGAGTCCCCAGGGATAAATAAGCATATTTATACATATTTACATATTTACATTGTGTCAATGTGATGATTGCCTTATCTAGCGCCGCCTATACTCATGAATAGAAATGTCAAGAGATAATGAAGTCAAATAGTGCCTTTATCAATGCTATTCCTGTACGAGAAATGGCATATTCAAAGCATTTTTCACTTCTTTCCTATTTTGGACAAATGTTCCAGATCCATACTTTGCTATGCTAATAATCCTACATGTTCCAGAATGTTCCTACATCTTCACTGTCCATTATCTTCACAGCTAGTCTGTGTAGATTATTACGCTTTTTTTTGGTTCTATACATTTAACCTGAGCTAAACATGAGACGAACATTTTAGATGAAATGAGGTGAACATCTCTCAACTTCAAGATTTACTCCGCACGACACAGTAACTCATGCTTTGTTTTAAATACCTGACTGATTTCACGAGCACCTGATCAAAGATAATGCTCTCAAGAGGGCTGTAGTCTTTGGAGGCTAATGTACGCATTTTACTTATTACCCTTCACCCCTTTGCATGCAACAGACTCTCAAGGCGCCTACGGATAATGAGGGCTGAGCCAGGTTTTAGCAATGGCTATTAGCCCCAGCAATTGCATATTTATGAAAGCTTTATCAAGCATTTACTGCTTGGTTTCATCAGGCGGTTATGTGCAAGGACTTGACAGCTTTCCTTTGAGATTAGTCTCCGATACCCTTATTAGATGGCAGTCTGCACAGATCGGTTTTCTCACTGTTTCCCATCCTCTCTAAAAGAAAGTCCTCCTCGGCTCTTAGGTTCTACTTCTGGGGCCTGTTACACAACTGATACTAATCCGGGTAGAAGCGTTTGTTTCCTGTGATGAGAGAGAGAGAGAGAGTGAGAGAGAGAGAGAGAGAGAGAGTGAGAGAGAGAGAGAGAGAGAGAGAGAGAGGGAGAGAGAGAGAGAGAGAGAGAGAGAGAGAGGAGAGAGAGAGAGAGAGAGAGAGAGGGAGAGAGAGGGAGGGAGGGAGGGAGGGAGGGAGGGAGGGAGGGAGAGAGAGAGAGAGAGAGAGAGAGAGCAGCTCAGCGGTAAATCAGGGTTTGTTTACTGTGAAAAGAGAGAGAGACTGAGGGAGTGCAGCTCAGCGCTGTGGTAAATGTCAAGGATGATGATCGGTCAGGCTGGCAGAGCTGCTGCTATTACGGCAGCAGTCGTCTTCGCATGACAACCGCAGTAAGACCCAGTAATGCATCCTTTAGAGACTTGCTCCTCCGAATCCCCTTATGTTTCGCCGGGAAATTAGATTCACATGTTATCTTTGAGAACATCCTCCCTCATCGCCCTGACGCCTGTGTCGGGTGTAGGTAAGGGCCAGGTTCCCCACCGTGCTGTTGTTACAGCAATGAGCAAAGGACTCAGGCTTAGGAATGATGTACAAAGCTTTTAACTTTGCGGCTAGACGAGTACTTCTGAAAACTAAGTCGACAAAACACACTCAGAAAACACGCTCTTTGTTTTTCAAGTTTGTCTTCTAACAATTCACTAATGGGCCTAGAGTAGTGTACAACTTCAACTTGTGCGGTCAACAGAAGTACAGAAAAATAAGAACAAGTTGTGTTTGACCTCCCTATGGCACATACAGCACAGTAAACATGCGCTCGTACCATTTCATAAGGTAGCTGCTTACAGCCAGGCTCCCTGTCTGTTTGCTGAGCCTTGTATGTGTATAATTCTTTCATGAGCTGTGTGCTGGCTGGCCTTTCGTACGCGTGCCTCTCATCGGGAACTTAATCAATAGCTGTCATCTCCAAGTCACCCTCCAAAGTAGCCCCCCATTCTGAGTCTGCCCCATAATCCATCACCATATAGGGTTATTTGAATTTGTATCACACGCTAAGAGGGTCTTCTTTACAATCAGACGACTTAAAGGATTGTTTAAGGACCTTCAGTAAGTAGTTTCATAAAGCACAAGACCTGCTTTATAGAAATCTATACAATACAGCCTGAGGTCCTGAGGCGGCCTGGTAAGGAAGGAAAGAGGACGTGTGGAGAATCCTAGTTCTCCCCCCCCAAAGGCAATTTCAGTGTCTCGATTTTTCTGATTGTTTTGTAAAATCGGTTTTTATTGGTGTTTTTCTCCAGCTCCTGTCTGTATTTGCTTTCCGTCGACAAAGGTAATTTATGTCATTTTCCCCTCGGAGGAGAGTTTTTATACGGTTTTTCTAAAGCTGACCTACACTAGACTGCAGAGAAAGCAAGTATACCGGTGGAGTGATTGCACTGGTGGCTTGTGATTGTACTTTGGGAGTACATCCGAAGTAAACACTAATTGTATTCTCTGGGCAAGGTCTGTAAAGGCATTCTTCCAAGTGATTGTTCTGTGTAGTTTGTGAGTTTATCTGAAAGAGCACTGATAGCATTGGAGACGCAATGCCTGTATACAGTCTATTTGAGTGAATATTTTGTTTTCAATGTACTCTCAGTTCCCTACAGCACAGCAGTTTCAGTAGATAAACATGTACACTGATCCGTCGACCCGACACAGATTTTTTTTTAAGGAGTGATTCGAGATAAATGGAAACAAATGCTAAAATAGTAATTGGTGAGTTGCGCCGCCACCTCTACAGAACCTAACCCTACAGAGAGCAGAGTAGAGCAGCCGTACAGACCTGTCAATCAGCTAGCGTTTTGCCTGTATCGCCCCTTAATTTAATCACTGTTTAATTACTGTCGTCCCCGGAGGGGCCGTTCTGCTGGGTTCGGTTACTGAGCTTTTCCATCTTCCTCTCTTCCTCTAGTCGTCTTCTCCGTCTCTCGGCGCGTATTTAGCCCTCGGACACTCTCTGAAGCAGGCCACTCGTTCTCGAAAGCCTCAGCAGTATTTCAACCTTACCTCAGGGCCTCAGCACATCTGCTGATGATAATGTCAAGGGCAAGCACATATGCATACATGTGATGAGAGTTGCCTGCGGGAGGGTAGAGGAGACACAACTTTAGTTAGCCCAGCGAGCAGGAAAAAGCTTGGAAACGTCTTGTAATCGCTCCACCACTTCCACTTCTACCCCCCCCCCCCCCCTTTCCACTCAAAATCCAAATCAAATCAAATTCCACTACCATTCTCACGTGTTAGGATAACGTACTACGACATCCTCGAGCTCGGCAAATTATCCACTTACAATCACTGCTGGAAGGCCAATGTGGGGGATGGGTTGAATCCATTGAAGTTCAAGGCCGACCGCGGTACTGCAGGCTTTGTTAGCAGGAAACAGGATCCCCCATTATAGTGAATGGAAAAATGACAAAATCTTTGTGGTCAATCTTTCGTATAAATAAAAATCCAAATTCGAAGACAATCATGGTACGAACAATTGCTTCTCATACACCAGAGGTATGTCCTTGAATCAATCAATTATTTTAAAATCTCACACAGAAGAAGTTATAAGTATAATTGAGTTGCTTATGGCAGCCTGTAGGATCCCGGTCGGCCTTCAACTTGAGTTACTCAATTAGAGGGGACAGCACTGAGCTAGCCTGCAACGTCACTTCCTGGAGTTGCTCAAACAGTGCATGTTATGTCTCCTTGCGACGCCGTCTTAACCAACTTCATTTGGCTAAAATGCACAGTTGAGTCTTGACATAGGAATGAATGGTGTCACGTGATCGAAGGCTTTGTTCATTCATATAATAAGTAATTGACATGTTCATATATCAGTACTGTATAATACGACCATATCTTCACCAAACGCAGTGCACATGTTGCAGCTGGATTAACAGCTCTACTGCGGTATCGTACAGACACGGCCATGGCGCCCGGGGAATAACTCGCGTTCAGCTATTAAACCACAGCAATCAATATAAATGTTGTATGGTAATGATTATGCAGCTGAGGTGTAACTCTCCAGCACCCTGCCTCCTGTCCTCCTGCCGCTGAGGCAGTAAACGACACGCTCCCCACAGGCTCAGAGGGAACACTATGGGCCTCTACTGAGGATCACAACAGGGGTACACACGAACAAACACGGCAGTTTAGAGAGAGCATCATTTGACAAACAGAGTGAACGCACTGAGGGTTTTGTGTGCGTGTGTGTCTGAGTGAAAGGTAGACGGGATGCGGGGTCTCTGCGGAGAGGGACTGTAATGATGACTATCACTCAGCGTGTATGTGTGTTTGTGTAAACAGGTTTGTTCATTTTAATTTGATTTAATTATTCTGGGTTTCTTAGTACGGATGGATGTGTCGTCAGAACATTGAAGTCTGTGTTTTTTCCCATGTTTTATTTTCCTGATGCGTACCGACACACAACGCAAAGTTTTCCTAGTGGATTCAATTATTTCGATAACGATGGAAGAAATAATAAGTGAATTATGTTAATATTCCATCTATTAAGTCATTTTACATTTACAATGGCGAGGCCCGCTTACTGTATTTATGCCCCCAGAACCCAAATTGGCTGCAGAATTGTGCCAAGCCTAATCCCGTTAGCCCAGTGAGCCAAAGGCTTTGTTTATGTTGAACCAAATGCCTAGCCAGGGAGCGTAGGCCCTTAATGCAATTGACGACCTGCTGTCCCTGACGTTAACAAAGACGGAACATGTACAGGAAATTAAACCCTCACTTTTCTATTGTAATGATATCTTATCCATCAGGCCATTGTTTAGCCCGCAATCAGATCAAACGATCAAATCAGGTTTGCACGCCACGCCATCTCTGCTGCCTGCTGCCATCACTCCACTAAATAGACAGAATGGAATTTAAATAAATACTCTATATGTTAATGGTGAGGAGGGTTGGAGCTCCCTGGTGCTCTGCATTCTACAGAGAGAGGGGGAGAGGAAGACGAGAGTCCAGTTAGAGGTCTCTGTGTCTCCTGTGAGAGTTGCGGAGCTTATGCCATAAAAACGTTAAGACTTGATTTTTAACGCGTTACAAAGTGCCTGACCAACATTTAACATGTTGACCTAAGCAGAAAATGTGGCACCTCACCACACAGTTCGGTTTGGAGAGTGGCCACAAGAGGGGAGTAGCTACACAGAGGACGGACCAAGGCCAGACAAAGCAGCCCACCAAGGGGTTACAGACAGCTGGAATAGGAGGAAGAGATCTGAAGATCTAAAAGACATTATCATTCATTATCATTCATTATCATTCATTTCAGTTCTCTTTATTTTTACTGCGTTTTCTGTACTTCGCCTTTAAGAGTCTATCATGTCTAATATAGATGGTGGGAAACGGTAACGTAACATTGGATGGCACGGGCTTTCATAGGTAATAAGGATGCTGATCAAAGGTTCACATTACTCAGATGTAGCCAGGTTGCACTCAAGAGTTGGAACAAGTGCTTTCTAGCCCCATGCAGCTCACTAAATTGCCAGATCAGCTAATCAGAATTCAGCTGGAATACGAAGTTAGTTGAGAGTAATTGAAGACAGATTTCAGGGTATCCGTCTGGATACCTACCCCACTCAGGCTCTTTGCCGTAATTTTGGGTAAATCTTAATACTTAATAAAAGAGCCTTGGATGCATTGGGAAATATCTGAAGTACACTATCCATTTACTTTCTCCCTCTCCAAAGGTCGGGCACGGTGGAGCTTGATGTAGTCATATTCATGAAAAACTGTGCATGAGGGACATTAACAGCATCTGCTCATGATAAATAGTGTGCAAGCCAATTACACTAGCCCTATCTTTTTTTATAGATTGGAAGATATATATATATATGGAGTGTGTGCTTCTACTTGACCACATCATTATAATCAATTAAATATTCTCCTGAATAAGATTGATTAAAGAGGGCAGTATTTGTCAAATCAGTAGGACAGTAGCAGGGGCCCCACTAGGAAGTAAAACCACTGATTAATGAAATATGACATCTCAGAGTGTGTTAGATAATACTTAACATTTATTGGGTGATTCCTCACGGCAACCAAGAAAATACCATGATTTGGGGGATTTTCAAGAAAATGTCATCATTAGAAGGTAATCACCCAATAAGTGTTTTTATTGATAAATATGTTATATTTAATTAATCAGTGGTTTTCTCCATCTGGATTGGGCTTTCTTCCTAGTGGGGCCCCTACTAGTTTGTGAGGAATGTAATGCACTGATGCTTTCTAAAGAGAAATCCATCTGTTCTATAGGTGTTTATTTACATACAACATATGAAGTGTTCATATGCCCACTATTAAAATCAATAAGGTGGTTAATGCACTCCGTGTTTTGACAATCAATAAGCATTGCTAAAGTGACTGGCTTGGTTCTGCCGGTAGTATCGTTGTGTTTCACGATTATGTCTCAACGCCATGTATTTTCAATCCAGTATCATGATCAGTCTTTACCCCGACGGCACCATTCAGTCTTCATCCTCTCAAAACGTGTTAATATCTTACAGTAGCCTATAGTGCAAGCATCAGGCACATCGTCAATATGGCACACAGCGGCATGAATGGTGTTATTTTCCCTAGGACTTAAAATCTGACGTTTTAATGATCCCCCGGGGACTTATTTAGCAGACGGACCTCCAAGCTGACGGTAATGTAACCAAAGTAACCTTATCGACTGTCACACTGACACACAGACAACAAAACACCCAACGTCAAACTACCTTCTTATCACCCTCATGCACTGTGATATCAGGATATTTAGAGAAATTATCCATCTAAAAGCTGTCATCAGACCCAGAGATCACATTTAAGGTGTGATTACTGTCCCAGATGTCAGTGATGATGGAGTCGACACGGAAGAAAGCATGATGATTAGTAGTCTCCGAAGCCTGGAAGATATAATATGTTCCCTTTTTAAACTTATTTCATTCCGGGATGCGTTTTCACTCCACTGCTTTGCTATGCCTGGCTGCTTCCAGCATGTTACCCCGCAAAGAGCTCCCCTGCGACAGACAGATGTCTGGTTCCTATTCCCAACAGGAGACGTGTCCTACTACTATGCAGATTGCATGTGGAGACCGCCGCTTGAGCAAAATGATAGTGGTTTTGGAAATAACGGTGCAGAGGCCTTTAGTGATGTATTCCACGAAGAAACGATACAACAGCGAAAGAATGATTGCTATAATGATAGAGCACTAGCAACCAGACATTTTTCATAGATGGAAACATGGAATTTTGGCCTGATTTGAGAAGAGAGAAGCCGTCCATATAGTATACAGTATGATGTCAGACAATTTGGAGATGTTTTTTTCTAAATTGCTGCATGGTTGCTTTCGATGCTTTAAGCCGGGTGTACACTACACCATTTTGGCCGTGATTTAGCTGTCCCAGAAAAGTTTTTGAGATCTGAGACACAATCCCCATGTCGTTGCCTACTCGGGGCGCGCGGCCGTCACCGACGCTATGAGCAAGGCAGAGACGCAATCTGAGGGCTACTGACTCCGTTTTTGAGCCGTCCCAATATTTTCTAACGAGTTTGATTTTCTCGGTACAGAATATGCACGGCTCTTGTAGTGTTAGATGTGCAACGACAGGTTTTGAGAAGGGTGTTTAGAAATTAGCCAATGAGAGCTTGCCAGAGAAGAAGGCAGTGAGATGTGGTATCATACATCAGAATGTCTTATGTGTAGACTCCAACCGGAGCAATGACTAGGCTACTACTAGTAGCGTTTGCCACTTGCCTTTAACCAAAGCCAAAGCGTCAAATCAAATACATTTCTATCGTTGCAGCTGTGAAGTTCACAAGAAATGTTATTCAATTCAAAATGTATTAGCAAAATATTTCAACTCTGTTTGGCAAGCGCGAATGTCTGACTGAAAACATTTCTGCGGCTGCTTTGAGCCACAACTCGTTCTACTGTAGCTACGGTAATCATCATTTACTGTGTGCACCACTACGTTGGCAAGACAGAAAACTACAGGAAAGACGGTCAATTCACGTGAGAGGCGCAGCATGTAGAGTACACCCAACATTAAGGGCACTGAGAGATGCTTTAAAGGCCCACTGCAGTCAAAAATGTGATTTTCCTGTGTTTTATATGCGGCATACACTGAGTGCACAAAACATTAGGAACACCTTCCTAATATTGAGTTACACCCCCTTTTGCCCTCAGAACAGCCTCAATTTGTCGGGGCATGGACTCTACAAGGTGTCGAAAGCGTTCCACAGGGATGCTGGCCAATGTTGACTTCAACGTTCCCAAAGTTGTCAAGTTGGCTGGATGTCCAGTGGGTGGGGGACCATTCTTGATACACACAGGAAACTGTTGAGCGTGAAAAACCCAGCAGTGTTGCAGTTCTTGACACACTCAAACCAGTGCGCCTGGCACCTACTACCATACCCGGTTCAAAGGCACTTAAATATTTTGTCTTGCCCATTCACCCTCTGAATGGCACAAATATACAATCCACGTCTTAAGGCTTAAAAATCCTTCTTTAACCTGTCTTCTCGCCTACTTCTACACTGATTGAAGTGTGGGATTTAACAGGTGACATCACTAAGGGATCATAGCTTTCACTTGGATTCCTCTGGTCAGTCTAAGTCATGGAAAGTGTATTTCCACACTATGAGGTTGGAATAATGCTGTGAAATTGTGAAAATTATGATAATGCCCTTTTAGTGTAAGATCTGTTTGAAAAGACCGGCTGAAATTTCAGTCTGTTTAGGTGGGATGGAGTTGTGGCCTTCCATGGTGACATCACCAGGTGGTAAATTAGTTAATAGACCATTAAGAAAGAGAGTTCCAAACCTTCCGTTTTTCCCTCCCCACTCCTAGCTAAATTCTTGCTTGAGATATTGCTATTTGCTAAGAGACAAATCGAAATTGACCCTCCCCCTCATAGAATTCACTCAAAATAATGTTGACAACCAAAAATAACAATAACTGTAGTGACCCTGTGTCGATACAATAATTTTGCCACTTCAGCATGCTTTTGTGGCACAGTCGATGCTACGGGCCAGAAGGTTGAGGGTTCGCCGACCACCATAGACAAGCTCACTCTCCCTGCCTGTTTCATTACATTAAAATCAGCTAGGGGGAAATCAGATTTTCAACACTTTGATGCCATATTTATTATCATATAAAACATATGCAATTAATTTTCCACCAAAAGATTTTTGTGCCAATGCACCACACAACCAATAAGCAAAGCATACTGATTTCGGGCACTTCAATATCATGATTGTCTTTTCAACATCACAATAAATAGACTATTTCAATCTTGACAAACAGAAAATACATCCCCTCCCTACCTTGAAGGCTTACCTAGTAATCTCCAAATGTCATGAAACTTTTTGGAGTTTTCTAACAGATGTCTCTTTCCATTCATCAAATGGCCGCTGCCCAGTTTGGATTGATTGATTGTTTGAATGATTGAATTTGTCAGTTAAAAAAATACATATACAGGCATACACAAATATTTTTGGGATTGACTGGGATTGCACAATAAATTCATTTTTTCTATACATACATATACAGTTACATTACAGAGATAAACACAAAAACATTCTCAAGCTTGATTGGCTGGTAGCTTATTCTTTAGGTGTTTGGGGCTGCTGGTGAACCATGATGTGCAGGCATAATCAAAGTGACACTGGATTAGCACACTTACCAGAGTCTTTAGGGTTTTGGGTTTCCATCCAATTGATGACAGATTTTCATTCAAATATTCCAAAATCTTCATAAAAACAATATGCCATTTCAGAGTATCCTTTAGGTAAAATATGCCACCGGATAACATGACAAGGAATATTTTAATTTACCAGACATTAGCACCATCAATAAACGAGGTACGCTGGCCACATGACCCACATTTATGTGCCTTTAAAAACAGCTACAACAAACTACAAAAACACTATTCCTTGTCTTCCAGTGTGTAGCATATGCAAACCTTTCTAACCTATTTTCTGTGTTAGTTTTTAGGCTACTTTCCTGAAATATTAATTGTCCACCTCACGGTTCAGCTGTCAGAGATTTGAGCACTAAATGTATCAGCCTATGCATGGGCCTATAGGCTTAGGTGTCCACTGTATGATAGGTTTGGGGAGTTTCCAGATTTTCATTCCATCACACCGTCCTTTTCTCATTCCGGGATTTACGGTATTACCGGTTTAGTACACAAGGGGGTGCCAAAAACGAGCAAAAAAGACCATTGGGCATGTGTTACCAGAATGCTAACATAAATTAGCACAAGTAATAGTGAATTTCCATGGAGGCCGGCTAGCTAAATATGCTAACGAGCGCAAACGAATTGCAAAGACAGGCAATCCAGCCCATAAAGTTATACATATGGGTAGGAGCTACCGAATGTCATTTTTGTTGAGTTTGGACATTTACAAGCGAATGTGAACGAGATAAATTGTGCAAATGAACAAAGTTTTTATGCATGCTTGTTGGCTCTGAAGCAGCATATGTACACACTGTCTTTCTGGAATCCCTAGGGCAAAGGGCCTGCCTGCACTGCTTAGAGAAGATGAGGGAGGAGCAGACATGCCGAGAACGGAGGAGAAAAAAGCAAGGAAATCAAAAGATAGCAGTGGCATCTGTACAGATAACTCATCCGAAAGGCGTTGACTTCTCAAAAGCTTACACAATATGATGGCCTGTCACCTTATTAATTAAGTAACTTACTTAGATAACTAGCAAGATAACTTATTTTTCACACAGGAAAACAAATATCTTGCTGCATTTTGTGAATGCATATCTTAAATGCTTCTTATTGTAATTTCTGCTCTGAATCAGACAAATTTTGCGCTGCTTACGCTGTATTTCTCCACTCAGAAACAAAACATTATGAAATGTAGCTGGCCATGCATCGTCTTTTTCATTGTAAGCTCATTTACTTGTGTGGCTGCCAGCCAAATAGTGTTTCTGCTGTCATCTGATGAAAATTAAGCCATTTTCCGCTGAATGTGTTTTACACATTTACATTAACATGTTAGTCATTTAGCAGACGCTCTTACCCAGAGCGACTTACAGTTAGTTAGTGCATAGCTGTGTTGCACTAATGTCTTTTCTGTGAAGGAAAACTGTAGTTGCACGTTCCTGATCACTCTTTTGAAGGAAAAAAACACTGTTTAATTCTGTTATTTACAAACAAACACGTGACCGGCTCAACTGTTCTGGGGAACTATGATACGCTTCATAATGTAAAACAATGTAACAGGTGATCTGCTGTATCTTTTAATGTGTTGCACAAGTTGACTGCAGGTATTTGCTTAAAAAATAGCTACAAATATAAAAATGTATTGAAAAACTTCAAGAAATAGTTTCAAAGGTATTGACGGTATTGAAAAAACATCCCCTCCCTATTACCAAATACCCCGGTATACGGTATATATGGTATACTACTGATACAGTTGAAGTCGGAAATTTACATACACTTGTTGAAGTCATTAAAACTCATTTTTCAACCACTCCACAGATTTCATGTTAACAAACTATAGTTTTGGCAAGTCGGTTAGGACATCTACTTTGTGCATTACACTAGTAATTCTTCCAACAATTATTTACAGACAGATTTTTTCACTTATAATTCACTATATCACAATTCCAGTGGGTCAGAAGTTTGCATACACTAAGTTGACTGTGCCTTTAAACTGCTTGGAAAATTCTTGAAAATTATGTAATGGCTTTAGAAGCTTCTGATAGGCTGATTGACATCATTTGAGTCAATTGGAGGTGTTCCTGTGGAGGCATTTCAAGGCCTACCTGTGGATATATTTCAAGGCCTACCTTCTAACTCAGTCCTTCTTTGCTCGATATCATGGGAAAAGAAATCAGCCAAGACCACAGAAAAAAAATTGTAGACCTCCACAAGTCTGGTTCATCCTTGGGAGCAATTTCCAAATGCCTGAAGGTACCACGTTTATCTGTACAAACAGTATACGCAAGTATAAACACCATGGAGCCACACAGCCATCACACCACTCATGAAGGACACACGTTCTGTCTCCTAGAGGTGAACGTACCTTGGTGCGAAAAGTGCAAATCAATCCCAGAACAACAGCAAAGGACCTTGTGAAGATGCTAGAGGTTACAGGTAAAAAAGTATCTATATCCACAGTAAAACGAGTCCTATATCGACATAACCTGAAAGGCCGCTCAGCAAGGAAGAAGCCACTGCTCCAAAACCGCCATAAAAAAGCCAGACTACGCTTTGCAACTGCACATGGGGACAAAGATCGTACTTTCTGGAGAAATGTCCTCTGGTCTGATGAAACAAAAATATAACTGTTTGGCCATAATGACCATCGTTATGTTTGGAGGAAAAAGTGGGAGGCTTGCAAGCCGAAGAACACCATCCCAACTGTGAAGCACGGGGGTGGCAGCATCATGTTGTGGGGGTGCTTTGCTGCAGGAAGGACTGGTGCACTTCACAAAATAGATGGCATCATGAGGAAGGAAAATTATGTGGATATATTGAAGCAATATCTCAAGAGGAAGTTAAAGCTTGTTTGCAAATTGGTCTTCCATATGGACAATGACCCCAAGCATACTTCTGAAGTTGTGGCAAAACGGCTTAAGGACAACAAAGTCAAGGTATTGGAGTGGCCGTCACAAAGCCCTGACCTCAATCCTATAGAACATTTGTGGGCAGAACTGAAAAAGTGTGTGCGAGCAAGGAGGCCTACAAACCTGACTCAGTTACACCAGTTCTGTCAGGAGGAATGGGGCAAAATTCACCCAACTTGTTGTGGGAAGCTTGTGGAAGGCTACCCGAAACGTTTGACCCAAGTTAAACAATTTAAAGGCAATGCTACCAAATAATAATTGAGTGTATGTAAACTTCTGACCCACTGGGAATGTGATGAAATAAATAAAAGCTGAAATAAATCATTCTCTCTACTATTATTCTGACATTTCACATTCTTAAAATAAAGTGGTGATTCTAACTGACCTAAAACAGGGAATTTTTACTAGTCAGGAATTGTGAAAAACTGAGTTTAAATGTATTTGGCTAAGGTGTATGTAAACTTCCCACTTCAACTGCATATACAGTACATACAGTGCATTCAGAAAGTATTCAGACCCATTTACTTTTTACACATTTTGTTACTTTAGAGCGTTAATCTAACACACATTACCCCATATTGAGAAAGCAAAATCAGGTTTTTAGAAATGTTTGAAAATGCATGCAAAATAAAATGCAACCCTCTCCAGTAAATTTCAATCTTACCCTAAGAAGCTATTTTTGTTTATTTTTGACCATTCTAATTGAAAACAATCACAGTGCCCAGGGCCTAACAGTTTCGATAGAGATTGGGAGACTGCTGCAAAGTATTTTGAGTAATTTATGACTACTTTGTTTCAAAGTTCATGTTTATTTGGCACAAATTGATTAATTTTGATTAGGCTGTGCATAATCACTGGCTTATTTGATTGGTAATGGGAAAGAGATGCTTACACATACCATTTTCTTATAGGCATCTGTAATAGTGGAGTTAACCTCAGGTTATGGTAATGTGATTAGCATAGGAAGTCATTCCACCTCCGTCACACAATGGTGGTAGAAACATAAGCAACTCATTAATCTGACCCATAGTTCACAGAACCAAATCGGCCTACTTCTATAGAATCCTTTTAAGTCCAAATGCTTAATTGCAAAATAATCATTGATGGTGAATGCCTGAAAATGTATAGGCCCATTTCCAAAATACATTTGCACTAATAAAAGATTAAGGATGGAAATACAGGTGACAGTATGAACCTTTCCTCTTAGATATCTTATATCAGCCCAGTAAATATAGTGAAATGTGATGCATTTTACATATTGACTGTATTGAGGCATATATCTAGGTAAAGGTATAAAACCATTTCTAGAGTGTTGAAATTTTTCCCAAGAGCACAGCGGTCTCAGTGGAAATTTAAAAAGTATGGAACTACCCAGACTCTGCCAGAGCTGGTCGTCTGACCAAACTGAGCATCCGAGCAAGAAGGACCTTGGTTAGTGAGGTGACCAAGAACTCAATGACCACTCTGACATAACTACAGAGTTCCTTGGCTGAGATGGGAAAACCTGCCAGAAGGACAAAAGTCTCTACAGTACTTCACCAATCTGGGCTTTACGGGAGAGTGGCCAGACGGAAGCCACTCCTGAGAGAAAGGCACACGATAGCACGCCTGGAGTTTGCAAAAAAAGCATGTCAAAGACTCTGAGAACATAAGGCAAAAGATTCTGTGGTCTGATGTTAGAAAAATGTTACTCTTTGGCCTGAATGCCAAGGGCTACGTCTGGAGAAAACCAGGCATGGCTCATCACCCGTCTAACACCATCCCTACCATGAAGCATGGTGGAGACCGGGAGACTGGTAAGGATAGAAGGAACAATGAATGGAGCCAAAAATAGGTCAATTCTTAATGGGAACCTGCTTCACAGTACAAACAACCTTAGACTGTGGGCAAAGATTTACGATCCAACCAGACAATGACCCCAAGTATATAGCCAAAGCAACGCTGGAATGGCTTCAGAAGAATATGAAAGTCCTTGGGTTGCCCAGCTTAAACCCAGACTTGAATCCCATTTAAAGTCTGGGGAAAGACTTGAAGATTGCTGTTCACCGCTGCTCCCCATCTTACTTAACAGAGATTGAGTAAATCTTCAAGGAAGAATGGGAAAAAATCCCCAAATCCAGATGTGAAAAGCTGATACAGACATACCCATGACACATTGGTGTAAAGTACTTAAGTAAAAATACTTTAAAGTACTACTTAAGTAGTTTTTTGTGGAATCTGTACTTTACTTTAATATTTATATTTTTGACAACTTTTACTTTTACTTCATTACATTCCTAAAGAAAATTATGTACTTTTTACTCCATACATTTTCCCTGACACCCAGAAGTACTTTTTACTGAACCTTCTATAATGGTATTGATGCAGGGACTGGTTTGGGTTTTTACTGAACCTTCTATACTGGTATTGATGCAGGGACTGGTTTGGGTTTTTACTGAACCTTCTATACTGGTATTGATGCAGGGACCGGTTTGGGTTTTTACTGTACCTTCTATAATGGTATTGATGCAGGGACTGGTTTGGGTTTTTACTGTACCTTCTATACTGGTATTGATGCAGGGACTGGTTTGGGTTTTTACTGAACCTTCTATACTGGTATTGATGCAGGGACCGGTTTGGGTTTTTACTGTACCTTCTATAATGGTATTGATGCAGGGACTGGTTTGGGTTTTTACTGTACCTTCTATAATGGTATTGATGCAGGGACCGGTTTGAGTTTTTAACCTTCTATACTGGTATTGATGAAGGGACCGGTTTGGGTTTTTACTGTACCTTCTATAATGGTATTGATGCAGGGACCGGTTTGGGTATTTACTGTACCTTCTATACTGGTATTGATGCAGGGACCGGTTTGGGTTTTTAACCTTCTGTACTGGTATTGATGCAGGGACCGGTTTGGGTTTTTACTGTACCTTCTATACTGGTATTGATGCAGGGACCGGTTTGGGTTTTTACTGTACCTTCTATACTGGTATTGATGCAGAGACTGGTTTGGGTTTTTAGCCTTCTGTACTGGTATTGATGCAGGGACCGGTTTGGGTTTTTACTGTACCTTCTATACTGGTATTGATGCAGAGACTGGTTTGGGTTTTTAACCTTCTGTACTGGTATTGATGCAGGGACCGGTTTGGGTTTTTACTGTACCTTCTATACTGGTATTGATGCAGGGACTGGTTTGGGTTTTTACTTTACCTTCTATACTGGTATTGATGCAGGGACCGGTTTGGGTTTTTACTTTACCTTCTATACTGGTATTGATGCAGGGACCGGTTTGGGTTTTTACTTTACCATCTATACTGGTATTGAAGCAGGGACTGGTTTGGGTTTTTACTGTACCTTCTATACTGGTATTGATGCAGGGACCGGTTTGGGTTTTTACTGTACCTTCTATACTGGTATTGATGCAGAGACTGGTTTGGGTTTTTAACCTTCTGTACTGGTATTGATGCAGGGACCGGTTTGGGTTTTTACTGTACCTTCTATACTGGTATTGATGCAGGGACTGGTTTGGGTTTTTACTGTACCTTCTATACTGGTATGGATGCAGAGACTGGTTTGGGTTTTTACTGTACCTTCTATACTGGTATTGATGCAGGGACCGGTTTGGGTTTTTAACCTTCTATAATGGTATTGATGCAGGGACCGGTTTGGGTTTTTAACCTTCTATAATGGTATTGATGCAGGGACCGGTTTGGGTTTTTACTGTACCTTCTATACTGGTATTGATGCAGGGACTGTTTTGGGTTTTTACTGTACCTTCTATACTGGTATTGATGCAGAGACTGGTTTGGGTTTTTACTGTACCTTCTATACTGGTATTGATGCAGGGACCGGTTTGGGTTTTTAACCTTCTATAATGGTATTGATGCAGGGACCGGTTTGGGTTTTTAACCTTCTATAATGGTATTGATGCAGAGACCGGTTTGGGTTTTTAACCTTCTATAATGGTATTGATGCAGGGACCGGTTTGGGTTTTTACTGTACCTTCTATACTGGTATTGATGCAGAGACTGGTTTGGGTTTTTAACCTTCTATACTGGTATTGATGTAGGGACTGTTTTGGGTTTTTACTGTACCTTCTATACTGGTATTGATGCAGGGACCGGTTTGGGTTTTTAACCTTCTATAATGGTATTGATGCAGGGACCGGTTTGGGTTTTTACTGTACCTTCTATACTGGTATTGATGCAGGGACTGTTTTGGGTTTTTACTGTACCTTCTATACTGGTATTGATGCAGGGACCGGTTTGGGTTTTTAACCTTCTATAATGGTATTGATGCAGGGACTGTTTTGGGTTTTTACTGTACCTTCTATACTGGTATTGATGCAGGGACCGGTTTGGGTTTTTACTGTACCTTCTATACTGGTATTGATGCAGGGACCGGTTTGGGTTTTTACTGTACCTTCTATAATGGTATTGATGCAGGGACCGGTTTGGGTTTTTAACCTTCTATACTGGTATTGATGCAGGGACTGGTTTGGGTTTTTACTGTACCTTCTATACTGGTATTGATGCAGGGACCGGTTTGGGTTTTTAACCTTCTATAATGGTATTGATGCAGGGACTGGTTTGCGTTTTTAACCTTCTATAATGGTATTGATGCAGGGACCGGTTTGGGTTTTTAACCTTCTATACTGGTATTGATGCAGGGACCGGTTTGGGTTTTTAACCTTCTATAATGGTATTGATGCAGGGACCGGTTTGGGTTTTTAACCTTCTATAATGGTATTGATGCAGGGACCGGTTTGGGTTTTTAACCTTCTATAATGGTATTGATGCAGGGACCGGTTTGGGTTTTTAACCTTCTATACTGGTATTGATGCAGGGACTGGTTTGCGTTTTTAACCTTCTGTACTGGTATTGATGCAGGGACCGGTTTGGGTTTTTACTGTACCTTCTATACTGGTATTGATGCAGAGACTGGTTTGGGTTTTTACTGTACCTTCTATACTGGTATTGATGCAGGGACCGGTTTGGGTTTTTAACCTTCTATAATGGTATTGATGCAGGGACCGGTTTGGGTTTTTAACCTTCTATAATGGTATTGATGCAGAGACCGGTTTGGGTTTTTAACCTTCTATAATGGTATTGATGCAGGGACCGGTTTGGGTTTTTACTGTACCTTCTATACTGGTATTGATGCAGAGACTGGTTTGGGTTTTTAACCTTCTATACTGGTATTGATGTAGGGACTGTTTTGGGTTTTTACTGTACCTTCTATACTGGTATTGATGCAGGGACCGGTTTGGGTTTTTAACCTTCTATAATGGTATTGATGCAGGGACCGGTTTGGGTTTTTAACCTTCTATAATGGTATTGATGCAGGGACTGTTTTGGGTTTTTACTGTACCTTCTATACTGGTATTGATGCAGGGACCGGTTTGGGTTTTTACTGTACCTTCTATACTGGTATTGATGCAGGGACCGGTTTGGGTTTTTACTGTACCTTCTATAATGGTATTGATGCAGGGACCGGTTTGGGTTTTTAACCTTCTATACTGGTATTGATGCAGGGACTGGTTTGGGTTTTTACTGTACCTTCTATACTGGTATTGATGCAGGGACCGGTTTGGGTTTTTAACCTTCTATAATGGTATTGATGCAGGGACTGGTTTGCGTTTTTAACCTTCTATAATGGTATTGATGCAGGGACCGGTTTGGGTTTTTAACCTTCTATACTGGTATTGATGCAGGGACCGGTTTGGGTTTTTAACCTTCTATAATGGTATTGATGCAGGGACCGGTTTGGGTTTTTAACCTTCTATAATGGTATTGATGCAGGGACCGGTTTGGGTTTTTAACCTTCTATAATGGTATTGATGCAGGGACCGGTTTGGGTTTTTAACCTTCTATACTGGTATTGATGCAGGGACTGGTTTGCGTTTTTAACCTTCTGTACTGGTATTGATGCAGGGACCGGTTTTGGTTTTTACTGTACCTTCTATACTGGTATTGATGCAGAGACTGGTTTGGGTTTTTAACCTTCTGTACTGGTATTGATGCAGGGACCGGTTTGGGTTTTTACTGTACCTTCTATACTGGTATTGATGCAGGGACTGGTTTGGGTTTTTACT
This sequence comes from Thymallus thymallus, assembly GCA_023634145.1. Lineage (NCBI taxonomy): Eukaryota > Metazoa > Chordata > Actinopteri > Salmoniformes > Salmonidae > Thymallus > Thymallus thymallus. The sequence continues at coordinate 35,241,572 of CM042405.1, forward strand.
TTACCTTCTATACTGGTATTGATGCAGGGACTGGTTTGGGTTTTTACTTTACCTTCTATACTGGTATTGATGCAGGGACCGGTTTGGGTTTTTACTGTACCTTCTATACTGGTATTGATGCAGGGACTGGTTTGGGTTTTTACTGTACCTTCTATACTGGTATTGATGCAGAGACTGGTTTGGGTTTTTACTGTACCTTCTATACTGGTATTGATGCAGGGACCGGTTTGGGTTTTTAACCTTCTATAATGGTATTGATGCAGGGACCGGTTTGGGTATTTATCCTTCTATAATGGTATTGATGCAGGGACCGGTTTGGGTTTTTACTGTACCTTCTATACTGGTATTGATGCAGGGACTGTTTTGGGTTTTTACTGTACCTTCTATAATGGTATTGATGCAGGGACCGGTTTGGGTTTTTAACCTTCTATAATGGTATTGATGCAGGGACCGGTTTGGGTTTTTAACCTTCTATACTGGTATTGATGCAGGGACCGGTTTGGGTTTTTACTGTACCTTCTATAATGGTATTGATGCAGGGACCGGTTTGGGTTTTTACTGTACCTTCTATACTGGTATTGATGCAGGGACCGGTTTGGGTTTTTAACCTTCTGTACTGGTATTGATGCAGGGACTGGTTTGGGTTTTTACTTTACCTTCTATACTGGTATTGATGCAGGGACTGGTTTGGGTTTTTACTTTACCTTCTATACTGGTATTGATGCAGGGACCGGTTTGGGTTTTTACTGTACCTTCTATACTGGTATTGATGCAGGGACTGGTTTGGGTTTTTACTGTACCTTCTATACTGGTATTGATGCAGAGACTGGTTTGGGTTTTTACTGTACCTTCTATACTGGTATTGATGCAGGGACCGGTTTGGGTTTTTAACCTTCTATAATGGTATTGATGCAGGGACCGGTTTGGGTATTTAACCTTCTATAATGGTATTGATGCAGGGACCGGTTTGGGTTTTTACTGTACCTTCTATACTGGTATTGATGCAGGGACTGTTTTGGGTTTTTACTGTACCTTCTATAATGGTATTGATGCAGGGACCGGTTTGGGTTTTTAACCTTCTATAATGGTATTGATGCAGGGACCGGTTTGGGTTTTTAACCTTCTATACTGGTATTGATGCAGGGACCGGTTTGGGTTTTTACTGTACCTTCTATAATGGTATTGATGCAGGGACCGGTTTGGGTTTTTACTGTACCTTCTATACTGGTATTGATGCAGGGACCGGTTTGGGTTTTTAACCTTCTGTACTGGTATTGATGCAGGGACTGGTTTGGGTTTTTACTGTACCTTCTATACAGGTATTGATGCAGGGACCGGTTTGGGTTTTTACTGTACCTTCTATACTGGTATTGATGCAGGGACCGGTTTGGGTTTTTAACCTTCTATACTGGTATTGATGCAGGGACCGGTTTGGGTTTTTACTGTACCTTCTATAATGGTATTGATGCAGGGACCGGTTTGGGTTTTTACTGTACCTTCTATACTGGTATTGATGCAGGGACCGGTTTGGGTTTTTAACCTTCTGTACTGGTATTGATGCAGGGACCGGTTTGGGATTTTACTGTACCTTCTATACTGGTATTGATGCAGGGACCGGTTTGGGTTTTTACTGTACCTTCTATACTGGTATTGATGCAGAGACTGGTTTGGGTTTTTAACCTTCTGTACTGGTATTGATGCAGGGACCGGTTTGGGTTTTTAACCTTCTATAATGGTAGTGATGCAGGGACCGGTTTGGGTTTTTACTGTACCTTCTATACTGGTATTGATGCAGGGACTGTTTTGGGTTTTTACTGTACCTTCTATAATGGTATTGATGCAGGGACCGGTTTGGGTTTTTAACCTTCTATAATGGTATTGATGCAGAGACTGGTTTGGGTTTTTAACCTTCTATAATGGTATTGATGCAGGGACCGGTTTGGGTTTTTAACCTTCTATAATGGTATTGATGCAGAGACTGGTTTGGGTTTTTACTGTACCTTCTATACTGGTATTGATGCAGAGACTGGTTTGGGTTTTTAACCTTCTATACTGGTATTGATGCAGGGACTGTTTTGGGTTTTTACTGTACCTTCTATACTGGTATTGATGCAGGGACCGGTTTGGGTTTTTAGCCTTCTATAATGGTATTGATGCAGGGACCGGTTTGGGTTTTTACTGTACCTTCTATACTGGTATTGATGCAGGGACTGTTTTGGGTTTTTACTGTACCTTCTATACTGGTATTGATGCAGGGACCGGTTTGGGTTTTTAACCTTCTATAATGGTATTGATCCAGGGACTGTTTTGGGTTTTTACTGTACCTTCTATACTGGTATTGATGCAGGGACCGGTTTGGGTTTTTACTGTACCTTCTATACTGGTATTGATGCAGGGACCGGTTTGGGTTTTTACTGTACCTTCTATAATGGTATTGATGCAGGGACCGGTTTGGGTTTTTAACCTTCTATACTGGTATTGATGCAGGGACTGGTTTGGGTTTTTACTGTACCTTCTATACTGGTATTGATGCAGGGACCGGTTTGGGTTTTTAACCTTCTATAATGGTATTGATGCAGGGACTGGTTTGCGTTTTTAACCTTCTATAATGGTATTGATGCAGGGACCGGTTTGGGTTTTTACTGTACCTTCTATACTGGTATTGATGCAGGGACCGGTTTGGGTTTTTAACCTTCTATACTGGTATTGATGCAGGGACCGGTTTGGGTTTTTACTGTACCTTCTATAATGGTATTGATGCAGGGACTGGTTTGGGTTTTTACTGTACCTTCTATACTCGTATTGATGCAGGGACTGGTTTGGGTTTTTACTGAACCTTCTATACTGGTATTGATGCAGGGACCGGTTTGGGTTTTTACTGTACCTTCTATAATGGTATTGATGCAGGGACTGGTTTGGGTTTTTACTGTACCTTCTATAATGGTATTGATGCAGGGACCGGTTTGGGTTTTTAACCTTCTATACTGGTATTGATGCAGGGACCGGTTTGTGTTTTTACTGTACCTTCTATAATGGTATTGATGCAGGGACCGGTTTAGGTTTTTACTGTACCTTCTATACTGGTATTGATGCAGGCACCGGTTTGGGTTTTTAACCTTCTGTACTGGTATTGATGCAGGGACCGGTTTGGGTTTTTACTGTACCTTCTATACAGGTATTGATGCAGGGACCGGTTTGGGTTTTTACTGTACCTTCCATACTGGTATTGATGCAGGGACCGGTTTGGGTTTTTAACCTTCTATACTGGTATTGATGCAGGGACCGGTTTGGGTTTTTACTGTACCTTCTATAATGGTATTGATGCAGGGACCGGTTTGGGTTTTTACTGTACCTTCTATACTGGTATTGATGCAGGGACTGGTTTGGGTTTTTACTTTACCTTCTATACTGGTATTGATGCAGGGACCGGTTTGGGTTTTTACTGTACCTTCTATACTGGTATTGATGCAGGGACTGGTTTGGGTTTTTACTGTACCTTCTATACTGGTATTGATGCAGAGACTGGTTTGGGTTTTTACTGTACCTTCTATACTGGTATTGATGCAGGGACCGGTTTGGGTTTTTAACCTTCTATAATGGTATTGATGCAGGGACTGGTTTGGGTTTTTAACCTTCTATAATGGTATTGATGCAGGGACTGGTTTGGGTTTTTAACCTTCTATACTGGTATTGATGCAGGGACCGGTTTGGGTTTTTAACCTTCTATACTGGTATTGATGCAGGGACCGGTTTGGGTTTTTAACCTTCTATAATGGTATTGATGCAGGGACCGGTTTGGGTTTTTAACCTTCTATAATGGTATTGATGCAGGGACCGGTTTGGGTTTTTAACCTTCTATACTGGTATTGATGCAGGGACCGGTTTGGGTTTTTAACCTTCTATAATGGTATTGATGCAGGGACCGGTTTGGGTTTTTAACCTTCTATACTGGTATTGATGCAGGGACTGGTTTGGGTTTTTAACCTTCTATAATGGTATTGATGCAGGGACTGGTTTGGGTTTTTACTGTACCTTCTATACTGGTATTGATGCAGGGACCGGTTTGGGTTTTTAACCTTCTATAATGGTATTGATGCAGGGACCGGTTTGGGTTTTTACTGTACCTTCTATACTGGTATTGATGCAGGGACCGGTTTGGGTTTTTAACCTTCTATAATGGTATTGATGCAGGGACCGGTTTGGGTTTTTACTGTACCTTCTATACTGGTATTGATGCAGGGACTGGTTTGGGTTTTTAACCTTCTATACTGGTATTGATGCAGGGACCGGTTTGGGTTTTTAACCTTCTATACTGGTATTGATGCAGGGACTGGTTTGGGTTTTTAACCTTCTATACTGGTATTGATGCAGGGACTGGTTTGGGTTTTTAACCTTCTATACTGGTATTGATGCAGGGACTGGTTTGGGTTTTTAACCTTCTATACTGGTATTGATGCAGGGACCGGTTTGGGTTTTTAACCTTCTATACTGGTATTGATGCAGGGACTGGTTTGGGTTTTTAACCTTCTATACTGGTATTGATGCAGGGACCGGTTTGGGTTTTTAACCTTCTATAATGGTATTGATGCAGGGACCGGTTTGGGTTTTTACTGTACCTTCTATACTGGTATTGATGCAGGGACCGGTTTGGGTTTTTACTGTACCTTCTATACTGGTATTGATGCAGGGACTGGTTTGGGTTTTTACTGTACCTTCTATACTGGTATTTGAATGTTTGGTTTGTTAAATGTGATATGCCATGTGTCATTTATAGTTTTCTTCGCTACTTGAGTCATTCCTCTCCACTCTCTCCATGCTGCTGTCAACACAGGCCTAGTCCCGCCCTCTGTCACTCAAGGATTGCATTAGTTGTTCCTGGACCAGGAGACACTAGTGTTCAGTCTGCATGGACACTGCAGCACATGCAACAATGTTGACAACGATGTTGTTTTCACTTTGCTTCTTAATATAAATCCACTAGTTTGTGTTTCTTACATCTGCAAACAGATAGTTTGTCTTTTCTTAGCAAGTTGGGCCTAAATCCTTTGAGACGCTAATTGTTAGCCGCTAATGTACTGAGTCAGAGCAAACATATTTAGCTATACAGCCTGATAATACCAGTGATGGTGTAGACCTAAATCAGCATGCAACAGTATCTTCTAAATCAAAGAGGAATACACAAAGCAAGAATATGTTACTTACATGAAGTAGCTGAGAGAAAACATTCAATGTAGCCAAAGATTATATGGTCCCTTAGGAAAAACTTAACAATAACTGCTCCCTGTAATTATCAGTCGTTGTCATGTCAAACAACACTGTATTCAAAGTGCCCACAATTATATTATAACTATAGAATTAGAATAGTCATTCTAAGTTCCCCATGAGTGACAGAACACTGAGCCAATCACGGCGCAATGCTCCTATTTTCTGCTGGCTTGCCCCACCTCCACAGAAAGCACTGAGCTGCAATTAAATGGCATAGTGTTAATGTTACTACTTAGCTTTTTCGGCTGGTGGAGGTCCTGTAGAACCATGTCCAGATAAAGCGTTCGGCTGGTGGAGGTCCTGTAGAACCATGTCCAGATAAAGCGTTCGGCTGGTGGAGGTCCTGTAGAACCATGTCCAGATAAAGCGTCCGGGGTGAAAAAAGTTGAGCAAAAAAAGTTGGGGAAAAAACTAAGACGTTGGTAAATGTGTTGAATGCAGATTTTGTTTAAACGGTTATTAAAAGTTTGGCAGATAGCCAAGTAGTAACAAACAGCACAGCAGCACGGAGACTAGTCTCCTCTCATTTTAATCACTCACTTCATTTGGATGTAATGGAATATATTCAATCAGCAGGAATTATATCTTAGAAGTGACATATATTCTTTGGGGTAAACATCTGTTAGACTGCTAATTGCCATGTTTAGAGATTCCCATAGCTGCACAGTAGGATCTGAATCAACTGCGTTCTACTTTGCCACAAGGTGAAGGAGCATACTGACACCCATTGGCTTTGACCCTCCGAAGACATTTACATATAGAAAACACAAACCAAGTCTGTAGATGCCCTCATAAACATGACACATGTGACGTGACTGTCAGACCTGGGCCGTGTCAGTGTCACAGCGTGTGAGAGAGAGAGAGAGAGAGAGAGAGAGAGAGAGAGAGAGAGAGAGAGAGAGAGAGAGAGAGAGAGAGAGAGAGAGAGAGAGAGAGAGAGAGAGAGAGAGAGAGAGAGAGAGAGAGAGAGAGAGAGAGAGAGAGAGAGAGAGAGAGAGAGAGAGAGAGAGAGGAGAGAGAGAGAGAGAGAGAGAGAGAGAGAGAGAGAGAGAGAGAGAGAGAGAGAGAGAGGAGAGAGAGAGAGAGAGAGAGAGAGAGAGAGAGAGAGAGAGAGAGAGAGAGAGAGAGAGAGAGAGAGAGAGAGAGAGAGAGAGAGAGAGAGAGAGAGAGAGAGAGAGAGAGAGATCTGACATGAGTGTGTGATGTGTCTGACATGGGTCATATCAGTGTGTATGCATGCAAGTGTGTGTGTGTTTGCATGTGTGAGAGTAGCCTAGTCCATCCCGCAGGTTAACTAGAGTTTAATAATTGTCCGCCTTAAATATTCTAGGTGACTGTCTGTAGATAAATGAAGGTATAAGCACACTGTAAAATCTACAATAGTACAGGTGTGGCTAACTCCTCTGGATACAATTTACTGTATGATCTCACATACAGTCAAACGTCAATTCATATGTAAATGATATTCAAAGAAACCCTAATGGCATTTGACATTTATGCGCTATGAAGTGATGTAGAGCAAGATGGATATACTAAGACTTAGGAAAAGACATGGCCCTGTAAAATGAACTGCTTTTTTATAGAGGTAATTTATTTAATTGAAATGTGAATGGTGATTCCATAACCTCTTTCCCTCTTTTACTTTTGATCCATTGAATAGTCGTCCCAATGACAGAATACATCCAGTGATGACCCACTATTCAAACCCCAGTCCTTTGCCAAGGTTAGCATCTCCACTCCTCCGTTTTCATTGCTCTCTATAATGGATTATTTGACGATAATTAACCCTGAATCCTACAGAGACAGGGCACGGGGAGATTGATGGTCTGGTCGGCCAACAACACCTGCTCTACTAGGAAGCTCCCAGTTACCTAGGCCTGCGTGGCAGAATATGACCGCCCGTGCCCAGCGCATTAAAGTCAAAGACAAACAAAGACAAGTCTCCCGTGGCATGCTGTTTTGTATAGGGCAACGGTGTGACCACAACCTCTGAGTGTGGTCATTATTCCAACCAGGACTGGCTGGCTATTCTAGGGGCCATGCACTGAAGGAATTGTTGTCTGCTTAGAAGAAGTGTACATTGGAGCTAAAATGTCTACAGATGTATTTTTTTCAACCTTCTATACTTTAACCTTCTCGGCCAGGTCTCCGTTGAAAAAGACATCTTCTGACCTTAATGGTACTTCCTGTTTAAATGAGGTTTCATAAATAAATGAAATGTGTAGGAGTGTCTTGTTCTGTATAAAAGTACAGTTTAAAAATATATACACTGGGCGACAAAAGTTTAGAATATTACTCATTCAAGGGTTTTTCTGAATTTGCACTATTTTTTACATTGTAGAATAAAAGTGAAGACATCAAAACTATGACATAACACATATGGAATCATGTAGTAACCAAAAAAGTATTAAACAAATCAAAATATATTTTATATTTGAGATTCTTCAAAGTAGCCACCCTTGCCTTGTGTAACTGAGTCAGGTTTTGTAGGCCTCCTTGCTCGCACACGCTTTTTCAGTTCTGCCAACACATTTTCTATAGGATTGAGGTCAGGGCATTGTGATGGTCACTCCAATACCTTGACTTTGTTGTCCTTAAGCCATTTTGCCACAACTTTGGAAGTATGCTTGGGGTCATTGTCCGTTTGGAAGACCGATTTGCGACCATGCTTTAACTTCCTGACTGTGGACTTGAGATGTTGCTTCAATATATCCACATAATTTTCCATCCTCATGATGCCATCTATATTGTGAAGTGCACCAGTCCCTCCTGCAGCAAGCACCCCCACAACATGATGCTGCCACCCCCGTGCTTCACAGTTGGGATGGTGTTCTTCGGCTTGCAAGCCACCCCCTTTTTCCTCCAAACATAACGATGGTCATTATGGCCAAACAGTTCTATTTTTGTTTCATCAGACCAGAGAACATTTCTCCAAAAAGTACGATCTTTGTCCCCATGTGCAGTTGAAAAGCGTAGTCTGGCTTTTTTATGGCGGTTTTGGAGCAGTGGCTTCTTCCTTGCTGAGGCCTTTCAGGTTATGTCGATATAGGACTCCTTTTACTGTGAATATAGATACTTTTGTACCTGTTTCCTCCAGCATCTTCACAAGGTCCTTTGCTGTTGTTCTGGGATTGATTTGCACTTTTCGCACCAAAGTACGTTAATCTCTAGGAGACAGAACGCGTCTCCTTCCTGAGCGGTATGACAGCTGCGTGGTCCCATGGTGTTTATACTTATACTAGTTTGTTAACATGAAATCTGTGGAATGGTTGAAAAATGTGTTTTAATGACTTCAACCTAAGTGTATGTAAACTTCCGACTTCAACTGTATATATATTTTTTATATATTTTCCTTTATTATTTTCCCCCAACCTTACCACCCCTCCCATACTTGGAGTAAACTAATTGACAACAACACTTATACATACTGTGTGTTTTTAATCCCATCCTTCAGATACCCTCTGCCCCTCCATCTGTCTCTGAAGACCATCCAGTCCCATCCTTCAGCTACCCTCAGCCTCTCCATCTCTCTGAAGACCATCCAGTCCCATCCTTCAGATACCCTCAGCCCCCTACATCTGTCTCTGAAGACCATCCAGTCCCATCCTTCAGCTACCCTCAGCCTCTCCATCTCTCTGAAGACCATCCAGTCCCATCCTTCAGATACCCTCAGCCCCCTACATCTGTCTCTGAAGACCATCCAGTCCCATCCTTCAGCTACCCTCAGCCTCTCCATCTCTCTGAAGACCATCCAGTCCCATCCTTCAGATACCCTCAGCCCCTCCATCTGTCTTTGAAGACCATCCAGTCCCATCCTTCAGCTACCCTCAGCCCCTCCATCTGTCTCGTTTTGATTTCTATTTGCCATATTCTTTTCAACTGTGCTGTGATGATCACAAAAGTTCAGAAAATTATTTTTTGCTAAGAGAAATATGATATAATTGATTGATTGACTATGACTTTTCAAATCACCCAGCAGTGTTTTTTGCAGAGTTAGCTTCAGGTAAATGTTGCAATTATTCAGCTATTCCTGAACCTGCGACCAAAAATAAGCTACATATGGACACTCAAACAATGTACCACAAGACACCTGGGAAATCCTACACGCTACGGTTGTGTACTTGCATAGCGTCCCCAATTAGAGACAACGCATAGCAGCTGCCTCTAATTGGGGACCAACACAAAACCACCATAAAGTCTCCTAGAATACTCCTGTCAGGCCCTGACCTTGACAACCATAGAGAAAACCAGAGACCTCCCGATGGTCGGGACCAGACAACTCCATCCACCCAAACCATAGACTGTTCCCTCTGCTACCGCACAGCAAGCGGTACCGATGCACCAAGTCTGGAACCAACAGGACCCTGAACATCTTCTACCCCCAAGCCATAAGACTGCTAAGAAAGACTGCTAAATAGCTAATACAACGGCTACCCGCTGCTGCTACTGTCTATTATCTATTATCCTGCATAGCCACTTTAACCCTGTATGTACAGCACAGAGCTACCTCTATTACCTGGTACCCCTGCACATCGACTCGGTACTGGTACTTCCTGTATATAGCCATTTTGTGTTTACTCCTTATTGTTATTCACTGTGTATTTGTTCCTCGTGTCACTATTTAAACATTTGTATCACATTTTATATATTTATCTCTGCATTGTTGAAAAAGGACCCGCAAGTAAGCATTTCACTGTTAGTCTACACCTGTTGTTTACGAAGCATGTGACAAATAAAATGTGAAATGCAGCATCATGCCCAGGCTGAATGGCAATTCCAGGCTGAAACACAAACACATGTGCTTTCCATTCCAGGCTGCAACACACACACACACACGTGCTTTCCATTCCAGGCTGCAACACACACACACACGTGCTTTCCATTCCAGGCTGCAACACACACACACGTGCTTTCCATTCCAGGCTGCAACACACACACACACACGTGCTTTCCATTCCAGGCTGCAACACACACGCACATGCTTTCCATTCCAGGCTGCAACACACAAACACATGTGCTTTCCATTCCAGGCTGCAACACACACACACACGTGCTTTCCATTCCAGGCTGCAACACACACACACACACACGTGCTTTCCATTCCGTCGAACATCAGAAGTTTTACGCTCCCTTCATCTCGCCTCCCCAGTACGTAGCTATGTGCCTGGCTGGTCTGTCTGCAAAAGAGGGGTCAGTGTGTGGGCCTCTTGTATCATGTTAGCTGCAGAGGGGGATTTGTGGGGAGAAAAATGATCAAATGCAGCAAAGTGTTAAATTGTTCATAAACAGAGGAACCACCAAATGCACACAACTAACAATGCATCCCAAAGCAGTTGTACGACTTTGCTAATTTATGGGTGGCTGAGGGTAATAGGTAGATGGAGCAAGAGGACGTGAAGGCCTGTTATGGGACTCCTCGTTTCTCTGTTCTCACACATACACTGGCGTAGCACAACCGCCCTGTTTGGGTTCCCCCTAGAGGTCGAGCCCCCCAGATAGCATATGTAAGCCATGATTTAAAAAAAAATGTATTACAGGAAACTTGCCTTAAAACTGCAACATTTTCTCTCAGCCTCATGGCAAAATGTGTAGAATAGCCTGAGATTAGCTATTAAACCATAGAATTAGGAATTAGAATACTTAATTAGATCTCTATGTATAGAAAGGAGAAGGCCCTTGATGAGACCTTGCGGTGATGCCCCGCGAAACAAGCGCACACCCTAGCAGACACACACACACACACACACACACACACACACACACACACACACACACACACACACAGAGAGAACTCCTTAGGGTTCGACCAGACAGATTTTAGAACATGCAGTATGATGAACTGACTTCATGCAGCTCGACATGGGAGAGGCAACAGGGAAGAGACAGGCCTCATTCTGGCTGGCCATATGTATGTATGAATATGCATGGGATCTGTCATACAGGCAACATGCAGTACATATATGATGCCATAGGTCACTAACGTGAGGCATGGAAGTAGCTCTCTCCTGGGCAGGCTGAGACGTACATGGACTGCTTGAGCACACGTGGGTGGACTGAGAATCATGGGATGTGTAAATGAAGTCCTTGACTCACGTTTGGAGGACAACGTTGACTGAGAAGTTTTAGCACTTTGCTGAGAGTTTGAGGAAGCATCATTGTTGCATACACAGGAAGTAGCAAAGCGGAAGTATGGCATCATTTTTTATTTTAACCTTTATTTAACTAGGCAAGTCAATTAAGAACAAATTCTTATTTACAATGACGGCCTCAAAGGTGTCCATGGTCCCAGGCGGGATAAGACTGTGCCGGTGTTGAATTTATATTTACAATTTACTGTAAGCAATTTCATTTGGAATAGTGTTTCAGGATTATATAGATTTTTTAATGTTCCTTAAACTTTGTCCTCCCTATTGTGGATGGGACATTATTTCTGATGCATCAAGCCGAGACTCTTTTTTTACCACCTACTATTGCTTTGAATAAAAATCTATATATCATTTGGGAGGGGGGGGATGGGGGGGGTACATCAGCTTTAATATTGCAGATAGATTGTTGGTTCTATCAATTTAATTGTTTGCATGATTTCGAATCACCCTTAAATAAATAAATATATATATATATCAATCTGGAACCCTACCGTCCTTTCCTTGATGGGAGTAAACAAACAGACAGCAATACTTCTACTTCCTCTCACATGTACGATACTTAAATAATTATACATATACAGTATGTGTCTTCAGAAAGTATTATTATATTTTTTTTTTTTTACATTTTTGTCATTTAACAGAAGCTCTTATCCAGAGCGACTTACAGTAGTGAGTGCATACATTTCCGTTCCCACAACCACCATGCTCTATCAACTGAGCTACCAACTGAGCCCATTGACTTTTTCCACATTTTGTTGTGTTACAGCCTGAATTCAAAATGGATTAAATAGATTTTTCTTCTCACTCGTCTACACACAATACCCCATAACGACAGTTTTTTTTATTATTTTTTTTATTATTGAAAATTAAATACAGAAATATCACATTTACATAAGCATTCACACCCCTGAGTCAATACTTTGTAGAATCACCTTTTTTGGCAGCGAATACAGCTGTGAGTGTGAGGATGCGAGGGTAGTGATCACAAAAATGAAGGAGATTGAACACGAAAATGAAAAGCAAAATAAAGTTTAATCGGCACTCTCAACATGAGTACAACGACAATAATCCACACACTCACACTAGGGCTGGGAACATAAATAGGGAGTGCAATCATGTGAAATGGGAACAGGTGTGTGTGTGTGGGTGTGTAGAATCAGGGGAAATGGGAACAGGTGTGGGAGCTTGGGTGTGGCTGCCCATCATCCTCTTGCCGGTGGTTAGTCTACGGGCGGGGTGTGTCAAGGGCTGTGAATACCACTCGTCGGTTCCTCGGACGACCCGGAGGTCGAGGAGCGGGCCGGTCCGGGCGGCGAGCGTGGAACTCCCTCGTCAGCGATGGATCGCAGATGTCTACCGCCCGAACACAGCTGCGTTCCTCCGGGCCGTATCCCGCACAGTCCACTAGGTACTGGACCCGAACCTGCCACCAGCGAGAGTCCAGCACCGTCTCCACTCTATAGAAGACGGGCTTAACTTACGGCTGGGCAGGTGGAGGCGAAGGTCCCGCGTGGAGAGCCACACTCTGTCCCCCGGGCGGTAGTCAGGGGCCTCGGCCCGCCGTCTGCCGCCTCCTTCAGGCGGACGTGAGTAGCTGACCATACTTCCTCGGCTGACTGGAACCAGTCCTCCACAGCAGGCACATCACTGGGCTCGGTCTCCGTCCAGGGGCACATTGGCGGTTGCCGACCCAGGACAGCCTTGAAGGGTGTTAACCCCGTGGAGGACTGGCGTAGTGAGTTCTGGGCGTACTCCGCCCAGGGGAGAAAGCATGAACCTTCCCAGCTCTTAGTTAGTGCGTTCCGCCTGCCCAGTCGCCTGGGGATGGTACCCGGACGTGAGGCTGACCGTGACCCCCAGCCTAGACAGGAAGCCTTCCAGACCTGGGAGGTGAATTGGGGACTACGGTCGGAGACAATGTCCTCCGGAACTCCATACATTTGAAAGACCTGCTGGAACAGGGCCTCAGCGACCTGAAAGCCAGAGGGCAGCCTGGCGAGAAGGACAAAACGAACTATCTTGGAAAATCGGTCCATCACCAAGATGGTTGTATGTCTCTCCGACCTGGGTAGGTCAGTCACAAAAACCCCTGCCAGGTGTGACCAAGACCGCTGAGGTACCGGCAAAGGGTGGAGCTTACCCACGGGAGCTTGTCTCGAAGCCTTGGACTGTGCACAGATGGAGCAGGACTGGACATAGTAGCGCACAGTCCTCCCCATGCCAGGCCATCAGCATTTCACCCGGAGCGCCTTAAGTGTTCTGACAATCCCTGGGTGTCCTGTGGTCGGGGATTGATGCACCCAGGTCACCAGCCTTCCACGCACCCTCTGCGGCATGTAGGTCTTCCCCGGGGGGCATGTCGCTGGTGGTGGGTCCCTTCTTCCTGCACGCATAATCTCCTCGTCTACATCCCAGACGACTGGTCCCACGACACACTCTGGCGGCAGGATGGGCACCTTGGGAACCTCTTCTGCCCCCTGGTCGTGCGTACGGGAGAGTACGTCGGCCCTGGTGTTTTTGGTGCTTGGACGGTAAGTTAGAGTGAATCAGAACCGGGCGAAGAACATTTTCCATCTTATTTTCACTCTGTCATTTAGGTTAGTATTGTGGAGTAACTACAATCCTCAGTTTTCTCCTGTCACAGCTATTAAATGTAACTGTTTTAAAGTCACCATTAGCCACAAGGTGAAATCCCTGAGTGGTTTCCTTCCTCTCCGGCAACTTAAGAAGGGCACCTTTATCTTTATGGTGACTGTATTGTGTTTTGATACACCATCCAAAGTGTAATTAATAACTTCACCATACTCAAAGGGATATTCAATGTCTGCTTTTTTTAAACCCATCTACTAATAGTTGCCCTTCTTTGCGAGGCATTGGAAAACTTCCCTGGTCTATGTTGTTGAATCTGTGTTTGAAATTCACTGCTCGACTGAGGGACCTTACAGATAATTGTATGTGTGGGGTACAGAGATCACACTATTATTGCATGTTACTAATTATGTTTACTACTTAACTTATTTAGGCTTGACATAACAATGGGGTTGAATACTTATTGACTCAAGACAATTCAGCTTTTCATATTTTATCAATTTTATGAAACATTTTGAAAAACCTAATTCCACCAAGACAGTGTATAGGTGAATGTGTAGGTGAGTGTGTTGACAAAATCTCTATTTACTCAATTTTAAATTCAGGCTCTAACATAACAAAATGTGGGAAAAGTCAAGGGGTGTGAATACTGTCTGAAGGCACTTTCTGAAGCCACCATTCATTATAATCTTAACTCCAACCCTCTGATAAACACAGATTACCCCATCTTTCCGAGAATAATGGCAGCTGAATTTTTCCTTTTGCAATACATCCCTCCATTTTACTTTGATGTCTTATGAAGGTCCTGAACCTCCCTATTTGTAACATTTCTACCAATATTGCCCTAAAAATAAATATTTTATCCAAGAGTATTATGATATTTCCCATTGACTGATCGGGGTTTTTCAGATCCCCAAACTATGCAGTTTGCAAGTCCATCCAAACCCTGATATTGTGACGTAACAACCCTTCCTGGAGCAAAACACTGATGGGCCAGAGTCTCCACAATTTAAGCAATAATGCCTGAAAACCTGTTTTGAGAAGGGCTGGGATACAGCCCTTCGACGGAGTTGTCTGACAATAATTTCCGGATTTCGAGGGCATTATTGCTTTTAAAACATTTACCAACATATTCATGAAATTATTAAAATTCATTAAAAACATTATTATAATGAGTAAATTTGTTGTTGAATTCTGAAGTTTCTACCAAAGATGGCTGTCCGTGTCACGACTTCGGCTGAAGTCGGTCTCTCCCCTGGGTCGGGCGGCCAAAGGCGGTTGACGTCACCAGAGTTCTAGTCACCACCGATCCATTTCACATTTTTACGTTTGTCCTGTTCCATTCACACCTGGTTCCCATTCCACTAATTGTATGTTTGTTACTTATTCCCTCTGTTTCCCCCCTGGTTCTTGTCCGTGATTGTTTCATGTTTGGATGATTGCATTGAAGAAAATAAATAGCTTTTCCGTTCCATTTCTCCCGTCTCCCTGCGCCTGCTTCCACCACTCCACCCACATACGCAATAGATCACAGTTTGTTAGTTATTTTCTCATGTTTTTATTTTTTTTTTAATTTTTTTTATTTCACCTTTATTTAACCAGGTAGGTCAGTTGAGAACAAGTTCTCATTTGCAACTGCGACCTGGCCAAGACAAAGCAAAGCAGTGCGACAAAAACAACACAGAGTTACACAGTAAACAAAACATAGTCAAAAACACAATAGAAAATCTATATACAGAGTGCAAAATGTAGTGCAAAATGCAGTAAGGTTAGGAGGTAGGACAATAAATAGACCAAAGTGGTGAAATAAATTACAGATTATCATCATTAACACAGGAATGAAGGATGTGCAAATTATGATGTGCAAATACAGATACTGGAGTGCAAGATTTGTGAAAATAACAAAAATAAATAAGGGGATGAGGTAGTAGTGTGGGCTATTTACAGAAGGGCTATATACAGGTGCAGTGATCGATAAGCAGCTTTAACAGCTGATGCTTAAAGTTATTGAGGGAGATAGGAACCTCTAGCTTCAATGATTTTTGCAATTCATTCCAGTCATTGGCAGCAGCGAACTGGAAGGAATGGCGGCCAAAGGAGGTGTTGGCTTTGGGTGTGACCAGTGAGATATACCTGCTGGAGCGCATGCTACGGGTGGGTGTTGCTATAGTGACCAGTGAGCTGAGATAGGGCGGGGATTTACCTAATAAAGACTTATAGATGACCTGGAGCCAGTGGGTTTGGCGACGAATATATAATGAAGGCCATCCAACGAGAGCAAACAGGTCGCAGTGATGGGTAGTGTATGGGGCTTTGGTGACAAAACGGATGGCACTGTGATAGACTACATCCAATTTGCTAAGTAGAGTGTTGGAGGCTAGTTTGTAAATGACATCGCCGAAATCAAGGATCGGTAGGATAGTCAGTTTTACAAGGGCATGTTTGGCAGCATGAGTGAAGGAGGCTTTGTTGCGAAATAGGAATCCAATTCTGGATTTAATTTTGGATTGGAGATGGTTGTTTTGAGTCTGAAAGTTAAGTTTACAGTCTAACCAGGTCGATGAAGACGGCTGCACAGTACTGTCTTTTATCGATGGCGGTTATGATATCGTTCAGTACCTTGAGCGTAGCTGAGGTGCACCCATGACCAGCTCGGAAACCAGATTGCATAGCAGAGATGGTACGGTGGGATTCGAAGTGGTCAGTTATCTGTTTGTTAACTTGGCTTTCGAAAACTTTAGAAAGGCAGGGCAGGATGGATATTGGTCTATAACAGTTTGGGTCTAGAGTGTCTCCTCCTTTGAAGAGGGGGATGACCGCGGCAGCTTTCCAATCTCTAGGGATCTCAGACGATACGAAAGAGAGGTTGAACAGGCTAGTGATAGGTGTTGCAACAATTTTGGCTGATAATTTCAGAAAGAGAGTGTCCAGATTGTCTAGCCCAGCAGATTTGTAGGGGTCCAGACTTAGCAGCTCTTTCAGAACATCAGCCGTCTGGATTTGGGTGAAGGAGAAGCGGGGGGGGGGGGCTTGGGCAAGTAGCTGCCAGGGGTACAGAGCTGTTGGCCGGGGTAGGGGTAGCCAGGTGGAAAACCAAGGGCTATATCTATTCTTAGTTCTACGTTTTTTGAAAGGGGCATGCTTATTTAGGATGGTGAGGAAAGCACTTTTAAAGAACAACCAGGCGTCCTCTACTGACGGGATGAGGTCAATATCCTTCCAGGATACCTGGGCCAGATCGAATAGAAAGGCCTGCTCGCAAAAGTGTTTTAGGGAGCGTTTGACAGTGATAAGGGGTGGTTGTTTGACCGTTGAACCATTGCGAACGCAGGCGATGAGGCAGTGATCGCTGAGATCCTGGTTGAAAACAGAGGAGGTGTATTTGGAGGGCAAGTTAGTCAGGATGATATCAATGATGGTACCCATGTTTAGGGATTTAGGGTTGTACCTGGTGGGTCCCTTGATAATTTGTGTGAGATTGAGGGCATCTATCTTAGATTGAAGAACAGTTAAGCATATCCCAGTTTAAATCACCTAACAGTACAAACTCTGAAGATAGATGGGGGGCAATCAATTCACATATGGAGTCCAGGGCACAGCTGGGGGCTGAGGGGGGTCTGTAACAGGCGGCAACAGTGAGAGACTTATTTCTGGAAAGGTGGATTTTTAAGAGTAGAAGCACAAACTGTTTGGGCACAGACCTGGACAGTATGACAGAACTCTGCAGGTTATCTCTGCAGTAGATTGCAACTCCGCCACCTTTGGCAGTTCTATCTTGACGGGAAATGTTGTAGTTGGGGATGGAAATTTCCGAATTTTTGGTGGCCTTCCTAAGCCAGGATTCAGACACAGCTAGGACATCCGGGTTGGCGGAGTGTGCTAAAGCAGTGAATAAATCATACTTCTACACAGGCTTCTAATGTTAACATGCATGAAACCAAGGCTTTTACGGTTACAGAAATCAATAAATGAGAGCGCCTGGGGAATAGGTGTAAATGCTGGGAGCTACAGTCCAGTCGTTTGACCCAGTCGTTAATTCTAATCATTGTATTGACGTTGCTATGCTAAACAAATCATATGCACGTAGCTAGCTAGCAGAGATTCAACGATGATGAGAGACAAGAACGTCAATAAATAATTCTTTAAGGATTTAACCATTATGGTTGGCGAGTCCAAACTAACCAAGGTAGTTGATGATGTTAATATTGACTGGTGGAAGAACAGACCTGGCACTGGTTGGCACTGGTTAGAGGAGAATGGGATGTTCCACTCACATTGTTGCCAGCTAAAATTACTGGAATTCTGAGTTTACGGTTTCCATGGCGAATTATTAGTTTCACGTTCATTCTCGGGCTTTATATTATTATCATATTTTTTTATTTATTTAACCGATATTTAACTAGACAAGTCAGTTAAGATCAAATTCCTAGACACTGGGCCAATTGTGCGCCGCCCTATGGGGCTCCCAATGTGATACAGCCTGGCTAGCTACAACAGCGGTCAAACGTTTTCGAACACCTACTCATTCAAGGGTTTTTCATTACTTTTACTATTTTCTACATTGTAGAATAATAGTGAAAACATCAAAACGATGAAATAACAAATATGGAATCATGTAGTAACCAAAAAGTGTTAACAAATCAAAATATATTTTTTATTTGAGATTCTTCAAAGTAGCCACCCTTTGCCTTGATGACAGCTTTGCACACTCTTGGCATTCTCTCAACCAGCTTCACCTGTAATGCTTTTCCATCAGTCTTGAAGGAGTTCCCACATATGCTGAGCACTTGTTGGCTGCTTTTCCTTCCCTCTGTGGTCCAACTCATCCCAAACCATGTCAATTTGGTTGAGGTTGGGTGATTGTGGAGGCCAGGTCATCTGATGCAGCACTCCATCACTCCCCTTCTTGGTAAAATAACCCTTACACAGCTGGGAGGTGTGTTGGGTCATTGTCCTGTTGAAAACAAATGATAGTCCCACTAAGCCCAAACCAGATGGGATGGTGTTTTGCTGCAGAATACTGTGGTAGCCATGCTGGTTAAGTGATGCCTTGAATTCTAAATAAATCACAGTCAGTGTCACCAGCAAAGCTCCCCCACACCACAACACCTCCTCCTCCATGCTTTACGGTGTAAAATACACATGCGGAGATCATCCGTTCACCCACACCACGTCTCACAAAGACACAGTGGTTGGAACCAAAAATCTCCAATGTGGACTGCAGACCACAGGACAAAATTTACTTAAAGAAAACTTTTTTTTTTCTCTAATAGTGCTTTGGAGTTAAGCCCAAATTTTTGCTCTAATATTTGATCTTCCTTTCTGGAGGATGAAATGTAAATTGTAGCCAACTTTCACCAAAAACGTAAGGTCATAATCTACAAAAAAGTAGCTTGCTAGAAAACCAGTTTGAATTTAGATATCATTTCTGTGTATCATCGTCTAATATTTAATAGTTTTAAACCTCCAAATTCATGTTTGTTATATACATTTGCTCGTTTAAGTTGACCTGGTTTGGCATTCCAAATAAAGTGAAATGTTTTTTTCTCGCATGATTTGAAAAAGGATTCTCCTGGAGTAGTTCGAGCCATGAACAAATATGCAAACTGCAATATCACTAGAGAATTAATCAGGGTAATCTTCCCGTAAATGGATAGGTGTTTCCCTCTCCATTGTTTCAAGATATACAGTATTTAGCTACGTTTTCTATCAAAGTTAATCATTGCAAGAACTTTTCTGGGATATGTACACCAAACACATTGACTTCACCATCTGCCCATTTAATTGGGAGACCACATGATAATTTAAAGTTTGAATCGTTTAGAGACCCAATCCGTAATATAATACATTTATCATAGTTGTGTTTTAGTCTGGATAAATTATCCTCAATGAGGCCCTTCAAGGTTGAAGATTGAAGACTCAAGAGAAAACTTGAATCATCAGCATACGTTGATACGTTTGTCCCTAATCCATTTTAGCCCCTTAATGTTATCATTAGATCAGACTTTTAAAGCTAACAGTGCAATGGCCATAATGAATAGGAATGGTGACAGAGGGCAACCTTGTTTTACCCTCTTGACAATTCAAAGTTCTCAGAGAAATCAGTTCACCGACTATTGCTTTCCATTACTGGTGTACAACAACTGCCACAAACATTGCAAAACTATTTGATTAAATCATAGCCTTGTGTCAGGGCAGACTTAAGAGTTAGCATTTTTCAATTGGCTCATTGCTAAACATGTCTCATCAGATGCAGAAAAGCCTCTCTAACCACACCAGGCTGCTGTAGCACAAATATTCCATCTTGTTAACTATTTATTCCCAGTAACATTAGCCTAGCATCACGCCCAATGAAAACACGTGTCCCCCGGCATGCACCAGCTTGCACCATCCCACAGTCTTTCTGGCATAAATTCCTCACTTAAAATTTCATGATCTCTGCACTGCAGGATGCCACTTCCATCATGAAAGAGTTCTCAAACCTAATAACCATAACTACTCTGGCAGAGCCATCACAAACCTATTTGTTTCACCAAAAACACGGTTTCCCCCCAATGCAATCCTAAGTGCGATAATAATGAGCAGTGTATTGTGGAATTATAATTTTCTCCCATTCCCTTCCTCTCGCTCTCTCTTTCTCTAGCTCTCTCTCCCTCTTCTCTCTCTATCTCTGAGATCATTGTATTAAACACTTAATTATTCATTGGTAATGCCTGTCATGGTGAAGTATTGTCCTCCGCCAATCTGAATGGCTCAAACTCCCTTCCCCTCCCCACCCAATGTTAATGGCAAAGTATTGTCCTCTGCCCATCTGAATGCATCAAACTCCCATCCCCTCCCAACCCGATGTTAATGGCAAAGCCCTCACTTGCATTAGCCTGGCTAAATGTGGTGAACCTCATAAGTCAAAGTTCCCTAATGGTGATTTTCCAATGAGACTTTATCCTCACACCAGTGAGCCGCCAGTGTTTTATGTTGACGTAAACTCTAGTGTTATTGATAATCTTGTTTTAAATTATAAATTAACATAAAACATTTCTGCTGGGACTTGCTTCCATTCAGCCACAAGAGCATTAGTGAGGTCAGGCACTGATGTTGGGCGATTAGGCCTGGCTCACAGTCGTTGTTCCAATTCATCCTAAAGGTGTTCGATGGGGTTGAGGTCAGAGCTCTGTGCAGGCCAGTCAAGTTCTTCCACGCCAATCTCGACAAACCATTTCTGTATGGACCTCGCTTTGTGCACAGGGGCATTGTGATGCTGAAACAAGAAAGGACCTTCCCCAAACTGTTGCCACAAAGTTGAAAGCACAGAATCGTCTACAATGTCATTGTATGCTGTAGCATTAAGATTTCCCTTAACTGGAACTAAGGGGCCAAGCCTGAAACATGAAAAACAGCCCCAGACCATTATTCCTCCTCCACCAAACGTCAGACTGCCAGATGGTTAAGCGTGATTCATCACTCCAGAGAATGCGTTTCCACTGCTCCAGAGTCCAATGGTGGCAAGCTTTACACCACTCCAGCCGACGCTTGGCATTGCACATGGTGATCTTAGGCTCGTGTACAGCTGCTCGGCCATGGAAACCCATTTCATGAAGCTCTGACGAACAGTTCTTGTGCTGACATTGCTTCCAGAGGCAGCTTGGAACTCGGTAGTAAGTGTTGCAACTGAGGACAGACGATTTTTACGCGCTACACGCTTCAGCACTCGGCAGCCCCGTTCTTTGAGCATTTGTGGCCTACCACTTCGCTGCTGAGCCGTTTTTGCTCCTAGGCGTTTTCACTTCACAATAACAGCACTTACAGTTTACCATGGCAGCTCTAGCAGAGCAGAAATTTGACAAACTAACTTGTTGGACAGGTGGCATCCTATGACAGTTTGTTTTAAGTTTAGTGTGACACTAAAGACCACTTTGTGAGAAGGTCTGAAAGTTCACAGTTAGCCATTGAGATGTAAACTCCAGCTGAAAAGTACCCGGGGCCTTGCCTTGGCTCCAAGTCAGAGCAGGATTGCTGGAGCCATGGCCCAGTGAGACATGGATGCTGGCCTACGTAGATAGAAACTAAAAAGTCTGAGCCTTTTGGGTAAAACACTGGGGTAAATCCTCATTGGAAATGCGGCATAACAGTCGTAACAGCCTACAGCTCGGAACAACCTCTTTCTCCCACTACTGGGGACCAATGAGCTCATCCATATCTTGATCCTGTGTATGACACACACAGGATCAATATCATATTCGTATTGTCTTCTCTTTGGTACGGCAGACCCAGGTAGCACAGGGAGATGGGATTGGGTGAATGGTCACGGGGTGACAAAAGGGAGCCATCGGAGCTAGGAACACAAGCATTTCGCTTGTTAAACATGTGTATCTGATCAATAACATTTGATTTGATTTGAGGAGGGGTGTGCTATTTGATCGTACACCCTACCCATGTATGGGCCCCAGGAACGGCACTATGACTAAATTATAAGAAGAGTGACATTAGTCATTCCTCAGTGCATCTGCAATTTGGGTGGACACCAACAGTATTAAACAGATTAGGGGAGATAGTGGTGATTTTGCAGGTCTGATGGGAAGATGTCCCTTACGTTAATATACTCTACTGGGGCAATATTTCCAGAGCAAATATGCAATGTTAACAAAAATGATAGTTTTGTGCACTTAGCAAAAATTGCAAGTTGATTACATCTCCTAGATATTGCTGAAATGAAATTCACTTTATCACTGGTTAACAGGGTATTACACATAATATGAAACCCTTCCAGAATAAAACATGCACACATTTTAGGTGCTAGCCAATAAAGGAAAATGCTGACACTTGTGTAAACATTTCACCAGCGTAGCAGCTTTTTCACGACAAATAAAATGAGTACCAGAAACAATTAATTTTATTTTGCAGGAAGGTCAATCTGTTATAACCCGAGTCCAAGGAAAATAACAGAGAAAAGGTGCAAAGGGAAGCGAGAGATTAATAGTTTGTCTTAAAAGCCGATATGGATCATTATTTTATCCACTCCTATTACCTGGTTAAACGTGTACTGTATGACTTCATGTCAGGACATTATTAAGGGGCGCCAGCGACATCCACCCTACATGCACCCTTTCTGGCCTGATAGCTCAACCCTTGCGGAATCTGGTAAAAATTCTGTAGGAATAAATGAGTTATTGGAATGGTTTACGCTCTGTTTCAGCAACACATACACTTTCTCAATGGGTCAAATTAACTACCGTGTGCTTACATGTGCAACTGCATTGAAATTAGCTTTGAATGGACCGACCTAATTTCCCCACCTATTTCAAACTTTTTATTTCAAGACTATTTAACTCACTTAATTTGTGTGCTTTTGAATTTTGCATTTCGATTGAATCCATGCCTCCAAATTAATATCATCCACCTTATACATTGTTAAAGCATCTGAATATCACTTCCATACTCCGCTGCTCATTAACAAAAGAATGGTGAGAGAAAGCAGAATCCCTCAGCAGAATCCCTCAGCAGAATCCCTCAGGGGGCCCAAAGAAATACCACGGCTCCCGTAAATCATTTGTTTGTTATTAGTTAATGACTCCTGAAGTCCAACAGCACATTGGGTGATGAAATTTCTGATCACCTCTCCACAGTTGACTCTCCCCATCGCCGGGCTCATTACGGGGCCATCTCATCTCATTAGAGAAGGCCAGGTCTAACTTAGATGGCACCATGACAAAACAACAGTCTGAAGCTCTTATTCTGCTGCCCGGGAGTAGAAACAGGTGTGGGTGTGTCAGCAGCCCTGCTTCCCCCTCTCTCTCTCTCGCCTCCTCCTCTCTCTTCAGTTCTAATTGGAAATGTTTCCAGCATGCTCTTCGCACCCACCAACTTCCTTTCATTCAGCATATGGAGAGTCTTTTATGTTTTCTGCTGAAGCCACTGATTTTCTTTGGTCTCTTCAAGGCATAGGCTAGTGTTGCATAGGCTATCATATACTGTAGAACACTTTCCTAATATTGAGTTGCAATCCCACCCATTTATATTAGAGATTATTCAAATAGCCACCTTTGCCTTGATGACAGCTTTGCACACTATCGGCATTCTCAAAGGAAAATGCTGTAAATTACGAGGACTCCATGTATTTTGAAAGATGAGACGTTGGAGGATTATAATAAATACAGCTTTGATGTCATACAAGCAAGCCAAACACCCGTGAGTCCAAATTTGCACTTCATATTTAATATACAGTGTTAACGTTTATGATGTACAGTTACAATATGACATGGTGTTTTACCCTGAGTTGACCTGACCAGAGTGAGTATATGTTTGCTGCATTGTGAAGAAAATTTGCCACTCCAATATTCTATGCACACCAAAATTACGATCTGCTTCTCTTTGAAACCCTAATACAGTAATATCGTATTTTATAATTTAGCTAGTTATGTTGAACAAGCTTTCAAATTATGCCACCTGACCCAGATTTGTCACGAGTGGGTGTAGAGAGAGACCAAGGAGCAGCGCAGCGATAGTTCGACATGGTTTATTTAAATGAAACTCAAATGTACGAACAATACCAACAAAAACCAACGACGCAATCACAACAAATGGAAACACACTTACTGTACTGTGACTGTTGAATTAATGACCCACACACAGGTGGATGTGTAGGGGGCCTAAATACAATCCCCAATCAGAGACAACCCTGTACAGCTGTCTCTGATTGAGGATCATTACTTCCCCTAGTTAGGGTGTGAGGGCTCGGCTGTGGTCCTACCACTCCCCTTATTGGGAGTAAGGTCTAACCACAGCCAAACCCTCACAGTACCCCCCCCCCCCCCTAAGGTGCGGACTCCCGACCGCAAATAATCCCCCCTCGGACGTGACGTAGGCAGTGAAGTCTGCTCCCTTCCTACCTCACCGGGTGATTTCCCCCTCAGTACTCCCACGAAGCACCAAGTCCTGTCTGGACCCTGGTGTGGGAGCCCCCGACCCTGGAGCGGTACAAACGACCGGACCAGGACTGGGTACCGGTGTAGCAGGTGGTTCCGGCTCTGGAGCTGGGCAGATGTCCGGACCCCGACTGGGCACCGGTGGAGCGGACTGCTCTAGCATGGGAATGGTGCTGACGACCGGCCCCGGACTGGGCACCGGTGTAGCAGGTGGTTCCGGCTCTGGAGCTGGGCAGATGTCCGGACCCCGACTGGGCACCGATGGAGCGGACTGCTCTGGCACTGGAGTGAAGCAGACGACCGGCCCCGGACTGGGCACCGGTGGAGCGGACTGCTCTGGCACTGTAGTGAAGCAGATGGCCGGCCCCGGACTGGGCACCAGTGGAGCGGACTGCTCTGGCACTAGAGTGGAGCAGACGACCGGCCCCGAACTGGGCACCGTTGGAGCAGACTGCTCTGGCACTGGAGTGAAGCAGACCACCGGCCCCGAACTGGGCACCGATGGAGCGGACTTCTCTGGCACTGGAGTGAAGCAGACGACCGGCCCCGGACTGGGCACCGGTGGAGCGGACTGCTCT
Organism: Thymallus thymallus; assembly: GCA_023634145.1. NCBI lineage: Eukaryota > Metazoa > Chordata > Actinopteri > Salmoniformes > Salmonidae > Thymallus > Thymallus thymallus. The sequence goes on from CM042405.1 coordinate 35,267,072, forward strand.
GGCACTGGAGTGAAGCAGACGACCAGCCCCGGACTGGGCACCGGTGGAGCGGACTGCTCTGGCACTGGAGTGAAGCAGACGACCGGCCCCGGACTGGGCACCGGTGGAGCGGACTGCTCTGGCACTGGAGTGAAGCAGACGACCGGCCCCGGACTGGGCACCGGTGGAGCGGACTGCTCTGGCACTGTAGTGAAGCAGACGGCCGGCCCCGGACTGGGCACCGGTGGAGCGGACTGTCTGGCACTGTAGTGAAGCAGACGGCCGGCCCCGGACTGGGCACCGGTGGAGCGGACTGCTCTGGCACTGGAGTGAAGCAGACGACCGGCCCCGGACTGGGCACCGGTGGAGCGGACTGCTCTGGCACTGTAGTGAAGCAGACGGCCGGCCCCGGACTGGGCACCGGTGGAGCGGACTGTCTGGCACTGTAGTGAAGCAGACGGCCGGCCCCGGACTGGGCACCGGTGGAGAGGACTGCTCTGGCACTGGAGTTACATAATTAAACAATTATGTAATGAAATGCTGTAATGTTAGTAGGAGATATACATCCTTCAAATTATTTGCCACGGATATAAAGCGCTCTGCACGTCATTGTTGTCAAATTGGAAAAATGGCAGAGTGACAGCAGTGAAGAGCCTGCTCTGTCTCTACACAGTATATTGAGTATGTGGCTGCACTGTGCTTTTAGCTGACCCAACGTTACAACGTAGCGGTTGGTGCTTTGGGAACATGCTGAAGTACAAACTGACTGCTGGGAAGCTGTCAAACTATTGTTACACCGTTTTTTTTTATCAGTGCTGTGCCCAACATCCTTAGCTAGCTAGCTAGCTAAAATCTTATCCCTGTGCTTGTCAGTGAAGCTAACTTGCAGCAGACAGTCTACAACAAGCTAAATCAGCTGATTAAATCACCAGTGACCAATATACTTGAACATATTTTGAACACATTGTCTCAATGCTCATTTTAGCCAAAACACTTGCAGACTTGAGTGATAACTTTCAAACCCAACAAAAAGTGGCCGGTTTGAGATTCAGCCTATGACTGCAGTAGATTGAACGTCATTGCCCCCTAGTGGTCATACACAATAGGACCACCAAATGCAATATGACCACATTCTGCATTGTGAATTCACATGGAATTTTAATTGAAAACCGGTTTAGAAAATGGCAGTTTAAACGTTAAGAAAATTGTCCATTTGTCAAGTCTCCATTATTAGTGGCCTTTGGCTATATTATAATAATTTAACACCGCAAATCAGAGAAAAGTTGCTATCATTATTGCTTTTTTATGGCAAAAAGGGATCATGGCAACATGTATTATGCACAGTATGTCTGTTTAAATGAGAGATGGCACTGATTGAACAAATGTGCCCCATAGCTTTGCACACAGTTGGCTTGTTGTCGGGCAAAATAGAATAGACACAGTAATCATTATTTCCTATGATGTTATAAATTGTGTTTTCTGCTGTAGCTTGTTGCCGTGAAAGTCCTTCCTGTTCCTACAGCTTTCAGGGCTGGTAGGTAGTCGGTAGGAGAATGCCTTGGGTAATGTTTCATTCCTGATAGCCTGATCCAAATCCTATACCCCTGCCGTTGTTGTGCATGAGTGGAGGGAAGCTCCTATCCTTCCCCAGCTCCACCACCATATCAGGACCAATGAACCATCAGTTGGAAAATCCCTCCCTCCATCCCAGTAGCGGTGCAGTGGGTAAAATTTGTATTTTTTTTATTTTATTTATTTCACCTTTATTTAACCAGGTAGGTCAGTTGAGAACAAGTTCTCATTTGCAACTGCGACCTGGCCAAGACAAAGCAAAGCAGTGCGACAAAAAACAACAACACGGAGTTACACATTAAACAAACAGTCAAAAACACAATAGAAAATCTATAAACAGAGTGCAAAATGTAGTGCAAAAATGCAGTAAGGTTGGGAGGTAGGACAATAAATAGACTATAGAGTAGAAATAAATTACAGAAAATTATCATCATTAACACAGGAATGAAGGATGTGCAAATTATGATGTGCAAATAGAGATACTGGAGTGCAAGATTAGTGAAAATAAACAAAAATAAATATGGGGATGAGGTAGTAGGGTGGGCTATTTACAGAAGGGCTATATACAGGTGCAGTGATCGATAAGCAGCTTTGACAGCTGATGCTTAAAGTTATTGAGGGAGATAGGAACCTCTAGCTTCAATGATTTTTGCAATTCGTTCCAGTCATTGGCAGCAGCGAACTGGAAGGAATGGCGGCCAAAGGAGGTGTTGGCTTTGGGGGTGACCAGTGAGATATACCTGCTGGAGCGCATGCTACGGGTGGGTGTTGCTATGGTGACCAGTGAGCTGAGATAGGGCGGGGATTTACCTAATAAAGACTTATAGATGACCTGGAGCCAGTGGGTATGGCGACGAATATATAGTGAAGGCCAGCCAACGAGAGCATACAGGTCGCAGTGGTGGGTAGTGTATGGGGCTTTGGTGACAAAACGGATGGCACTATGATAGACTACATCCAATTTGCTAAGTAGAGTGTTGGAGGCTAGTTTGTAAATGACATCGCCGAAATCAAGGATCGGTAGGATAGTCAGTTTTACAAGGGCATGTTTGGCAGCATGAGTGAAGGAGGCTCTGTTGCGAAATAGGAAGCCAATTCTGGATTTAATTTTGGATTGGAGATGGTTGATGTGAGTCTGGAAGTTGAGTTTATAGTCTAACCAGATGCCTAGGTATTTGTAGGTGTCCACATATTCTAATTCGGATCCGTCGAGAGTAGTGATGATAGTCCGGTGGGCGGGTGCTGGCAGCGTTCGATAGAAAAGCATGCACTTAGTTTTACTAGCGTTTAAGAGCAGTTGTAGGCCACGGAAGGAGTGTTGTATGGCATTGAAGCTTGATTGAAGGTTAGTAAACACAGTATCCAAAGAGGGGCCAGATGTATACAGAATGGTGTCATCTGCATAGAGATGGATCAGAGAGTCACCAGCAGCGAGAGCGACATCGTTGATGTATATAGAGAAAAGGGTTGGCCCAAGAATTGAACCCTGTGGCACCCCCATAGAGACTGCCAGAGGATCGGACAATAGGCCCTCCGATTTGACACACTGAACTCTGTCTGCAAAGTAGTTAGAGAACCAAGCAAGGCAGTCACTTGAGAAACCAAGGCTGTTGAGTCTGCCAATAAGAATGCGGTGATTGACAGAGTCGAAAGCCTTGGCCAGGTCGATGAAAACGGCTGCACAGTACTGTCTTTTATCGATGGCGGTTATGATATCGTTCAGTACCTTGAGCGTAGCTGAGGTGCACCCATGACCAGCTCGGAAACCAGATTGCATGGCAGAGAAGGTACGGTGGGATTCGAAGTGGTCAGTTATCTGTTTGTTAACTTGGCTTTCGAAAACTTTAGAAAGGCAGGGCAGGATGGATATTGGTCTGTAACAGTTTGGGTCTAGAGTGTCTCCCCCTTTGAAGAGGGGGATGACCGCGGCAGCTTTCCAATCTCTAGGGATCTCAGACGATACGAAAGAGAGGTTGAACAAGCTAGTGATAGGTGTTGCAACAATTTTGGCTGATAATTTCAGAAAGAGAGGGTCCAGATTATCTAGCCCAGCAGATTTGTAGGGGTCCAGACTTAGCAGCTCTTTCAGAACATCAGCTGTCAGGATTTGGGTGAAGGAGAAGCGGGGGGGGCTTGGGCAAGTAGCTGCCGGGGGTGCAGAGCTGTTGACCGGGGTAGGGGTAGTCAGATGGAAAGCATGGCCAGCCGTAGCAAAATGCTTATTGAAATTTTCAATAATCGTGGATTTATCGGTGGTAACAGTGTTTCCGAGCCTCAATGCAGTGGGCAACTGGGAGGAGGTGCTCTTATTCTCCATGGACTTTACAGTGTCCCAGAACTTTTTGGAGTTAGTACTACAGGAAGCAAATTTCTGTTTGAAAAAGCTGGCCTTTGCTTTTCTAACTGACTGTGTGTACTTGTTCCTGACTTCCCTGAATAGCTGCATATCGCGGGGGCAATTCGATGCTAATGCAGTGCGCCACAGGATGTTTTTGTGTTGGTCTAGTGCAGTCAAGTCTGGGGTGAACCAAGGGCTATATCTATTCTTAGTTCTACGTTTTTTGAAAGGGGCATGCTTATTTAGGATGGTGAGGAAAGCACTTTTAAAGAACAACCAGGCGTCCTCTACTGACGGGATGAGGTCAATATCCTTCCAGGATACCTGGGCCAGATCGAATAGAAAGGCCTGCTCGCAAAAGTGTTTTAGGGAGCGTTTGACAGTGATAAGGGGTGGTCGTTTGGCCGCTGACCCATTGCGAACACAGGCGATGAGGCAGTGATCGCTGAGATCCTGGTTGAAAACAGAGGAGGTGTATTTGGAGGGCAAGTTAGTCAGGATGATATCAATAATGGTACCCATGTTTACGGATTTTGGGTTGTACCTGGTGGGTTCCATGATAATTTGTGTGAGATTGAGGGCATCTATCTTAGATTGAAAGACAGCCGGGGTGTTAAGCATATCCCAGTTTAAGTCACCTAACAGTACAAACTCTGAAGATAGATGGGGGGCAATCAATTCACATATGGAGTCCAGGGCACAGCTGGGGGCTGAGGGGGGTCTGTAACAGGCGGCAACAGTGAGAGACTTATTTCTGGATAGGTGGATTTTTAAGAGTAGAAGCTCAAACTGTTTGGGCACAGACCTGGACAGTATGACAGAACTCTGCAGGTTATCTCTGCAGTAGATTGCAACTCCACCTCCTTTGGCAGTTCTATCTTGACGGGAAATGTTGTAGTTGGGGATGGAAATTTCCGAATTTTTGGTGGCCTTCCAAAGCCAGGATTCAGACACAGCTAGGACATCCGGGTTGGCGGAGTGTGCTAATGCTGTGAATAAATCAAACTTAGGGAGGAGGCTTCTAATGTTAACATGCATGAAACCAAGGCTTTTACGGTTACAGAAATCAACAAATGAGAGCGCCTGGGGAATAGGTGTAGTACTGGGGGCTACAGGACCTGGGTTTACCTCTACATCACCAGAGGAACAGAGGAGTAATAGAATTAGTATTCGACTAAGGACTTTAAGAACTGGACGTCTAGTACGTTGGGTACATAGAATAAAAGGAGCAGATTTCTGGGCGTGGTGGAATAGATTCAGGGCATAATTTATAGTCAAGGATATAGAAGGATGTGAGTTCAGTGGAGGTAAACCTAGGCGTTGGGTAATAAAGAGAGAGGTTGCATCTCTGGAGACACCAGTTAAGCCAGGTAAGGTCTCCGCATGTGTGGGGGGAGGGACAAAAAAGCTATCAGAGGCCAGTTGTGCAGGACTGGGGGCTCTACAATGAAATAAAACAATAATAGCTAACCTAAACAACAACAGACAAGGCATATTGAAATAAGAAAGGGGCAGAACATAAAATAAATAAAATGACAGTTAATTAAGAGGGCTAAGACAACGACGGGTAATGGCGATGAATGGACAAAGAGGGTCAGTTAGAAAAAAAGTGATGTACTACACACAGGACCTGAGGCCTGGTAGTTAAACAGAAATAAATACCATAAAACCAAACAGTCCTGCAGGCATCAGCTGTGGAGCTGAGCAAGCGTAGGATCCGAAGAAAAAGCAAAGTGGTGAGCCGGGGAATCAGTTCAATGGCACGGCGTTCATAGTGTTAGCAGTCCGGGCTAGCAGGCCGGAGCTAGCAGATGAATCTTCGGCGGCGTCGCAGAGGAGAACCCTGTTGAGACCACGTCGGACAATTACGTCGGCAGACCAGACACGGTGGCTCGGTGGGGCTCCGTATCGACAGTAGAAAGGTCCAGGTAGGTTGATAAGGTACTGCCCGGGAGAGTAGCTAGCACACGTCGGCTGTCCGGGAGATGAGCCTAGCTCACGCTAGCATTGGAAGCATGTACACAATGGAGGTTAGCTATAAACGTCGGTCACTCGAATGCAGCTAGCTAGCTGTGATGATCCGGAGTGGTGGTCCGGTACTTTCGGTGGAAATCCGGTGAAGTGGAAAGGAACGCAGTCCGATAAGCGCTGGGTTGGTAGCGCGCTGAGCAGACTGGCCAATATTGTCCGAACTGAAAGCTGGCTGAACAGCTAGAGCGGAGGTGAAGACCGCTAGCAGTGGTTAGCGATGGAAGGTTAGCAAGCTAGCTAGCAGGCTAACTTTTGACTGCGGTTCGGTTAAATAGTGGAAAAAACACGGATATTTGACCCGATATTTGACCCGTTTCACGTTGGGTAGGTGGCTTGCAGGAGGGGTAAATCGGGAACAAATAAAAATGTATGGAAAGACAAATTACAAACTATTTACACGAGACGAGACGGGACAAAACAAAATACACGTCTACACTGTTACGCCATCTTGGAAGAATCTTGAAAAAAATCACTGGGGAAGCCCGAAAAAAAAGCCATATTACAACCTACAGTGGGGAGAACAAGTATTTGATACACTGCCGATTTTGCAGGTTTTCCTACTTACAAAGCATGTAGAGGTCTGTAAGTTTTATCATAGGTACACTTCAACTGTGAGAGACAGAATCTAAAACAAAAATCCAGAAAATCACATTGTATGATTTTTTTATAATTAATTTGCATTTTATTGCATGACATAAGTATTTGATCACCTACCAACTAGTAAGAATTCCGGCTCTCACAGACCTGTTAGTTTTTCTTTAAGAAGCCCTCCTGTTCTCCACTCATTACCTGTATTAACTGCACCTGTTTGAACTCGTTACCTGTATAAAAGACACCTGTCCACACACTCAATCAAACAGACTCCAACCTCTCCACAATGGCCAAGACCAGAGAGCTGTGTAAGGACATCAGGGATAAAATTGTAGACCTGCACAAGGCTGGGATGGGCTACAGGACAATAGGCAAGCAGCTTGGTGAGAAGGCAACAACTGTTGGCGCAATTATTAGAAAATGGAAGAAGTTCAAGATGACGGTCAATCTCCCTCGGTCTGGGGCACCATGCAAGATCTCACCTCGTGGGGCATCAATGATCATGAGGAAGGTGAGGGATCAGCCCAGAACTACACGGCAGGACCTGGTCAATGACCTGAAGAGAGCTGGGACCACATTCTCAAAGAAAACCATTAGTAACACACTACGCCGTCATGGATTAAAATCCTGCAGAACACGCAAGGTCCCCCTGCTCAAGCCAACGCATGTCCAGGCCCGTCTGAAGTTTGCCAATGACCATCTGGATGATCCAGAGGAGGAATGGGAGAAGGTCATGTGGTCTGACGAGACAAAAATAGAGCTTTTTGGTCTAAACTCCACTCGCTGTGTTTGGAGGAAGAAAAAGGATGAGTACAACCCCAAGAACACCATCCCAACCGTGAAGCATGGAGGTCGAAACATCATTCTTTGGGGATGCTTTTCTGCAAAGGGGACAGGACGACTGCACCGTATTGAGGGGAGGATGGATGGGGCCATGTATCGCGAGATCTTGGCCAACAACCTCCTTCCCTCAGTAAGAGCATTGAAGATGGGTCGTGGCTGGGTCTTCCAGCATGACAACGACCCGAAACATACAGCCAGGGCAACTAAGGAGTGGCTCCGTAAGAAGCATCTCAAGGTCCTGGAGTGGCCTAGCCAGTCTCCAGACCTGAACCCAATAGAAAATCTTTGGAGGGAGCTGAAAGTCCGTATTGCCCAGCGACAGCCCCGAAACCTGAAGGATCTGGAAAAGGTCTGTATGGAGGAGTGGGCCAAAATCCCTGCTGCAGTGTGTGCAAACCTAGTCAAGAACTACAGGAAACTTATGATCTCAGTAATTGCAAAAAAAGGTTTCTGTACCAAATATTAAGTTCTGCTTTTCTGATGTATCAAATACTTATGTCATGCAATAAAATGCAAATTAATTAATTACAAATCATACAATGTGATTTTCTGGATTTTTGTTTTAGATTCCGTCACTCACAGTTGAAGAGTACCTATGATAAAAATTACAGACTTCTACATTATTATCTTCTTCTTCTTCTTCTTCTTCTTCCTCCTCCTCCTCAGGAACACATTATTACATATACATTATTATTATTATTGATATCATTCTGACTAACTTGCCCTCCAAATACACCTCCTCTGTTTTCAACCAGGATCTCAGCGATCACTGCCTCATCGCCTGCGTTCGCAATGGGTCAGCGGTCAAACGACCACCCCTTATCACTGTCAAACGCTCCCTAACACACTTTTGTGAGCAGGCCTTTCTATTTGATCTGGCCCAGGTATCCTGGAAGGATATTGACCTCATCCCGTCAATAGAGGATGCCTGGTTGTTCTTTAAAAGTGCTTTCCTCTCCATCCTAAATAAGCATGCCCCTTTCAAAAAACGTAGAACTAAGAATAGATATAGCCCGTGGTTCACCCCAGACTTGACTGCACTAGACCAACACAAAAACATCCTGTGGCGCACTGCATTAGCATCGAACAGCCCCCGCGATATGCAGCTATTCAGGGAAGTCAGGAACAAGTACACACAGTCAGTTAGAAAAGCAAAGGCCAGCTTTTTCAAACAGAAATTTGCTTCCTGTAGTACTAACTCCAAAAAGTTCTGGGACACTGTTAAATCCATGGAGAATAAGAGCACCTCCTCCCAGTTGCCCACTGCATTGAGGCTCGGAAACACTGTTACCAACGATAAATCCACGATTATCGAAAATTTCAATAAGCATTTTGCTACGGCTGGCCATGCTTTCCACCTGGCTACCCCTACCCCGGCCAACAGCTCTGCACCCTCGGCAGCTACTTGCCTAAGCCCCCCCCGCTTCTCCTTCACCCAAATCCAGACGGCTGATGTTCTGAAAGAGCTGCTAAGTCTGGACCCCTACAAATCTGCTGGGCTAGATAATCTGGACCCTCTCTTTCTGAAATTATCAGCCAAAATTGTTGCAACACCTATCACTAGCCTGTTCAACCTCTCTTTCGTATCGTCTGAGATCCCTAGAGATTGGAAGGCTGCCGCGGTCATCCCCCTCTTCAAAGGAGGAGACACTCTAGACCCAAACTGTTATAGACCAATATCCATCCTGCCCTGCCTTTCTAAAGTTTTCGAAAGCCAAGTTAACAAACAGATAACTGACCACTTCGAATCCCACCGTACCTTCTCTGCTATGCAATCTGGTTTCCGAGCTGGTCATGGGTGCACCTCAGCTACGCTCAAGGTACTGAACGACATCATTACCGCCATCGATAAAAGACAGTACTGTGCAGCCGTTTTCATCGACCTGGCCAAGGCTTTCGACTCTGTCAATCACCGCATTCTTATTGACAGACTCAATAGCCTTGGTTTCTCAAGTGACTGCCTTGCCTGGTTCTCTAACTACTTTGCAGACAGAGTTCAGTGTGTCAAATCGGAGGGCCTATTGTCCGATCCTCTGGCAGTCTCTATGGGGGTGCCACAGGGTTCAATTCTTGGGCCAACCCTTTTCTCTATATACATCAACGATGTCGCTCTCGCTGCTGGTGACTCTCTGATCCATCTCTATGCAGATGACACCATTCTGTATACATCTGGCCCCTCTTTGGATACTGTGTTTACTAACCTTCAATCAAGCTTCAATGCCATACAACACTCCTTCCGTGGCCTCCAACTGCTCTTAAACGCTAGTAAAACTAAGTGCATGCTTTTCTATCGTACGCTGCCAGCACCCGCCCACCGGACTATCATCACTACTCTCGACGGATCCGAATTAGAATACGTGGACACCTACAAATACCTAGGCATCTGGTTAGACTATAAACTCAACTTCCAGACTCACATCAACCATCTCCAATCCAAAATTAAATCCAGAATTGGCTTCCTATTTCGCAACAGAGCCTCCTTCACTCATGCTGCCAAACATGCCCTTGTAAAACTGACTATCCTACCGATCCTTGATTTTGGCGATGTCATTTACAAACTAGCCTCCAACACTCTACTTAGCAAATTGGATGTAGTCTATCACAGTGCCATCCGTTTTGTCACCAAAGCCCCATACACTACCCACCACTGCGACCTGTATGCTCTCGTTGGCTGGCCTTCATTATATATTCGTCGCCAAACCCACTGGCTCCAGGTCATCTACAAGTCTTTGTTAGGTAAATCCCCGCCCTATCTCAGCTCACTGGTCACTATAGCAACACCCACCCGTAGCATGCGCTCCAGCAGGTTTATCTCTCTGGTCACCCCCAAAGCCAACACCTCCTTTGGCCGCCATTCCTTCCAGTTCGCTGCTGCCAATGACTGGAACGAATTGCAAAAATCATTGAAGCTAGAGGTTCCTATCTCCCTCAATAACTTTAAGCATCAGTTGTCAAAGCTGCTTATCGATCACTGCACCTGTATATAGCCCTTCTGTATATAGCCCACACTACTACCTCATCCCTATATTTATTTTTGTTTATTTCACTAATCTTGCACTCCAGTATCTCTATTTGCACATCAAAATTTGCACATCCTTCATTCCTGTGTTAATGATGATAATTCTGTAATTTATTTTACCACTATAGTCTATTTATTGTCCTACCTCCTAACCTTACTGCATTTTTGCACTACATTTTGCACTCTGTATATAGATTTTCTATTGTGTTTTTTTTTTTTTTTTTTTTTTTTTTTTTTTGACTGTTTGTTTAATGTGTAACTCTGTGTTGTTTTTGTCGCACTGCTTTGCTTTGTCTTGGCCAGGTCGCAGTTGCAAATGAGAACTTGTTCTCAACTGACCTACCTGGTTAAATAAAGGTGAAATAAAAAAAATAAAAATAAACATGCTTTGTAAGTGAGAAAACCTGCAATATCGGCAGTGTATCAAATACTTGTTCTCCCCACTGTATGTATTGTGATAATTGTGTTGTTTGCTCTATAACCTGTTAGTTCATATGCCTTGCAACTGTGGTATATAGACCTAAAGGCCTCAGTTCAATAAGAAGACACAGCGGCAGAATAAATTCAACCACACCTTTGTTTTATCACAAAACCAGATATCAACTTCTGTCCAGTGAAGTCCACACGGCATATTACATGAACAGTAACAGACAGTTACATGACCTACAGTATAGTCAAGCTAGTTAATGTTTCCGACGTTTTCCGACCACTAAACAAATATTGATTTAGAACCACAGAGAGTTACCACAAGTTATTCCAGAACTATTTCAACTTCAACATTTCAACATCATCTAATCCACTATGCTTAGTCTAATACAGTGACTGATTAGAGATACCAAAAACAATTTAGTCCAATCAACGTACGCAGAATATGATGCGGCTGTCTGATTTCTGAGTGTGTGTGTGTGTGTGTGTGTGTGTGCATTTGTGCAAGTAAAAAAACATGTTGACTCGCCCTTCTTACAGAGAAACATCAACGCCATCCTCCTCTCTTTCATGTTGATGAAACTGTCAATCACTCTGTCATACAGTACACACTTTTATTTTGTGTCTACCTGTCTGAAATGCTTGCTCACTAGCCTAACTTCCATCATGGGAAACATTAGCTAGTTAGCATTAGCCTTCTACATCTAGCTACATACTGAACGTCCATCCTCTCAGACCAGAGACAATATGTATGAATTAATGGTTGGATCGCTGTTTATAATCATTGGTCAGTTTCGGAGAATTAAGTAAAACCACAAGTCCAAATCCCTATCTCTATCCATGGCTAATTTAGGAAAGGGACAATTTTAGCTATTTATTTATTTCACCTTTATTTAACCAGGTAGGTCAGTTGAGAACAAGTTCTCATTTACAACTGTGACCAAGACAAAGCAAAGCAGTGCGACAAAAAACAACACAGAGTTACACATGAGAATAAACAAACGTACAGTCAATAACACAATAGAAAATCTATATACAGAGTGCAAATGTAGTGCAAAATGCAGTAAGGTTAGGAAGACAATAAATAGGCCATAGTGGTGAAATAAATTACAGATTAGCATTAACACTGGAATGATGGATGTGCAAATGATGATGTGCAAATAGCTAGCTGGCTAGCCACCAGAGGACAACAACACAATGAGATGCAACAATTCAAGTTGTTTCTATAAATTACGTATTGCTCTCGGTGTGATGTGATTGGAATGAAGCCAAATCCAAACTTGCTTCCCTTTTTTTGGGTGCGCCATGACCATTCACAGTTGTGCTCACTCAGTTTAGCTCAATGCTGATTGGCTATTATTTTATGTATTTTTCATTCAGCCTTTTGGGTGATTTCTCTGGTGAGATACATTCAGCCTTTTGGGTGATTTCTCTGGTGAGATACATTCAGCCTTTTGCAAATTAAAGAAAAATGATGAAACATAGAGAGACAAAAGATACATTACTTTATACGTTTTATTTTTATTATTCTCTTGGTAAATTTTTGAATACATGAATACACGTCGCTGATCTATCCCTGATCCTGAGTCAGGGGCCTGGTGCCTGTGAGGGGGGCGAGGCTGTTGCTGACTTGGTGCTCTGGCCGCTGGGAACCTCCAGGTGAGTCTGTTTAGCTATCTATGGAAGAGGTGTTGGAGGCGGGGTCAAGGCAGCTCGGGTTACCTCGGAAGAAGAAGAGAACGAGAAAGGAGAGAGAAAAGAGGCGTCTCAAACCCTCAAACGAGTGGTTGTGGACTAACGAGGGTGAAATTAGACAGATGTCAGGAGAGGTCTCAATTTCCCCCTCAAATCAGCATGACATCTGGCCCCGGTCTTTAATTGGTTGAGACACCTCACCTAATCCGCGGGTCGGTTGGCTCCTCGAAACCTCGGAGCGGCGTGACCCTTAAGCTCCACACGTCACTGAGGTGGACAAAAGCGGGAGATGAAAAGCGTCAAAGGAGGGCCTCTGCTTTGAGCTCTAATCCAATTAGAAATTTGTTAAGAAGCCTGAGTATAGTTTTACGTCCCTTAAAAGTACACATGCACTCTGTGACCTTTGGGGACCTCAGAGAATGGCATCTTGTTAGAGGCCCAGCGGGTCCCACTTGCTTGATCTTCCTCTGACCAGGAGGGGTGTGAGGAAGACTGCTACAATAACTGCATCATCATCCAAGATAGGAATGGCTGCGTTTAGACAGAGCCCAATTTTCCTATTTTTTCCACTTATTTGTCTTTTGATCAATCACATCAGATCTTTTCACATCACGGCTTCTTTAGAGCTGTTCTAAGATCTCCTGATAGTTGTGTAATTTTCACAGTGTTTGTTTTGAAATTAAACTCAATTAACTCATTTTAATACTCTCATGTAAACACAACAAGACAAAAGAGCCACTTTGGTGTTCGACGTATTTTACGGCACTTCAGGGACTCTGTGGGGTGTGTTTCCGCGTGTGTATGTGTGGGGGCTCTAATTTATTCCTTTTTCTTTGTAAACAGGGATATTATTGCCTTAGGTGATTACATTGCAAGTAAATACATCAATATTTATTATTGCTTTTGTGTATTTATTATTGTTCTCCATTCTTGGTAATATTTAAAACTGTCAGGCGCTACATACTAGTCAAAGACAAAGCAAAGCTAAAAAGGTTTTACTTAGTGTTTTGAGAGTACTATTCAAACTATCATCGACTTGTTGAAAAGAGTCAGGCCAAAGACCATTGGCCCAAGAAATAGGTCCCTAAATGTTTTCCTGAAGGGGGCACTTTCTGGGTCTCACAATATTCCCAGCGAGTGATCAAACAACGAAATATGATCAGCGGCCCCAGTCTTAAAAGATAATTTCTTTGAATATTAAAGCAGCATATCATCTCATGAATAATTTAATCTCCACCAAATACCTTTAATACTAAGAATATAACATTTCCTCCTATAGATGACCACTCTCTGTACTATTGTATATCACACATTGATTGTTAAAGCATGACTTGGGGCTTATTGACTAAATTACATAGGCCTTCATTAGGAGAAACATTCCCATTATTTCTAACACAAGCCTATATTATGTACAGTGTAGCTGGCTGAGAAGGAGAGTGTAGAAGCTTGTTAGAAAGGTTGCTTTTAGGGATGTTTAGTGGATCTCTCCGAGAATGGGGCTCAACGTAAAGCAGCCTTGGGATTGCCAGTTTGCAATGGTTAATAATTTGGCTTAAATTAATTTATAACGCACACAAACGCAAACAAGCTAGCACGGTTGAAATGAAAATGGGATCTCACAGTTCGGTTTGACAGTGCTAGGTGTCTCTGTTTCTAGATCAGTTATTAGCAGGCAGTGAAATGTTTAATTTATGTGTGAAGACTGGAACCATGTACAGATTTGAATGCTATAATTACCGGACATAATATGCATGCAAATTGACTTTTTAGACATGGCAACCCTCTTGGATACAGGCTTGCAGCAGTACTCCGTTAGTACTGTCTTGTTGTCACGGTGCAAAATGACAGAACGAGGAGCAGAGCTGTAGTGGAGCGGACGTGAATAACCCAACCAATATACACATACAAGAATCCACACTCAGGTGACACACAGTGGAACTTAAATAGAATCCCCAATTAGAGACAACACAAGACAGCTGCCTCTAATTGGGGATAAACCAAAAACACCCACCCAGTGAATGTTAGGACCTGACTGTGGCCATCTCACTCCCCTAGAGGGAGTCAGAGACCTGGCCTCAGTCAGGCCCTTACAATACCCCCCCCCCCCCCCCATCCTATGTTGTGGACTCTCGACCGAGCCATTCCCCCTCAAATCCCCCAAAACCCCACACAGTCCTAAACACAACACCCAAAAAAAAAGAGAGGGGGGAAAGGGCAGAGTACTGGAGAGGGTGTCGGTGGAGGCTCCGGCTCTGGCTTCGGGCGTGACACAGGCATCGAAGGCAGCTCCCTCTCTGCCTCCGCGTTACACTCCCCGGACTCCGGCGAATGGACACCCCTCCTGTACTCCCGTGACGCACCAAGTCCTGTCCGGACCCTGGTGTGGGAGAACCCGATTCTGGAGAGGGGCTGACGACCACCCGCGGACTGGGCACCGGTGGATCGGACTGCTCCTACGCTGGAGCGGGGCAGACGATCGGACCTGGACTGGGTACCGGTGGAGTGGACTGCTCTGGCGCTAGAGCGGGTCAGACGACCGGTCCCGGACTGGGACCCGGTGGAGCGGACCGCTCTGGCGCTGGAGCGGGACTGAACGCCGTACCCAGCCTGTGCACCGACGCAGAGGAGAGTTCCAGCCACGTAGCTGTGCTGGCTACCGGCCCCGGATTGGGCACCGGCACGCTGAGGAACCCCGACTCCCCAGCGGAACTGAACGCCGTGCCCAACCTGGACACCAGCGCAGAAAAGCTCACCCACCACGTAGCTATGCTGGCGACCGCCCCCGACTGAGCACAGGCAGGCTGAGGAGCTCCGACTCCCCAGCGGACTTGAACGCCGTGCCCAGCATGGACACCAGCGCAGAAAAGCTCACCCACCACGTAGCTATGCTGGCTACCAGCCCCAGCAATGGCACCGGTAGAGCGGACTGCTCTGGACTCTGGACCGCCACGGGAGGTTCCGGACTCTGGACCGTCACAGGAGGCACCGGACTCTTGACCGTCATGGGAGGCACCGGACTCTGGACCGTCACAGGAGGCACCGGACTCTGGAACGTCACGGGAGGCTCCGGGCTGTGAACCGTCACTGGAGGCTCAGGGCTGTGGGCCGTCGCTGGAGGCTCCGGGCTGTGGGCCGTCGCTGGAGGCTCTGGGATGTGGGCCGTCGCTGGAGGCTCCGGGCTGTGGGCCGTCGCTGGAGGCTCTGGGCTGTGGACCATAGCTGGAGGCTCCAGGCTGTGAAGGCGCACCGGTGGTCTGGTGCATGGAGCAGGCACAAGCCGTACCGGGCTGTGGAGGCGCACCATTGGTCTGGTGCGAGGAGCAGGCATGGACCGTACTGGACTGTAGATGCGCACCGGTGGTTTGGTGTGCGGATTCGGCACGGGCCGTACTGGATTCGAAACCGGCGCTGGAGGCACCGGACTGGGAATCGGTGCTGGAGATCTCCGACAGCCCAAGTCGTCCTCTCGCCACCGCAATTCCCCATCCTGTGAGATCTCCTCCGGGATCCCCCACGAGTGAGGGAATAGGAGCACATCGTCGTCGTCCTCCCGGCATACTCCTGCTCCCATGGCTGTAGGGGCTCTTCCTGGAATCCCCACGAGTGCAGTGGCCGGGGCTCCTCGCCGTCGATCCCCTACCACCCCCATAGCCCTCCCCCAAAAACAGTTTGGGGGTTCTTCTGGGCTCCAGACTGGTCCGTCATCCTGGCCCGCCGACGTTTCCTTACGTTGACGGCGACAATGCTGCTCCGGGCACCAGCCTTCCTCCACCGCACGATAATCAGGAGGATATCCCCCAATGTCAAACCCTGCTGCGTATTCTGGTGGTGGATTCTTCTGTCACGGTGCAAAATGACAGAATGAGGAGCAGAGCTGTAGTGGAGCGACATTCCTTTTATTAATTCGATATTCAAAAACAAAAGGAGAGATAGCGACCGTGAACTGATGTGAATAACCCAACGAATATACACATACAAGAATCCACACCCAGGTGACACACAGTGGAACTTAAATAGAATCCCCAATTAGAGACAACACAAGACAGCTGCCTCTAATTGGGGATAAACCCAACCCAACACCCACCCAGTGAATGTCAGGGCCTGACTGTGGCCATCTCACTCCCCTAGAGGGAGTCAGAGACCTGGCCTCAGTCAGGCCCTTACACTTGTATCCCTCTTGGACACAGGCTTGCAGCAGTACTCCGTTAGTACTGTATTGTATCCCTCTTGGATACAGGCTTACAGCAGTACTCCGTTAGTACTGTCTTGTATACCTCTTGGATACAGGCTTGCAGCAGTACTCCGTTAGTACTGTATTGTATCCCTCTTGGATACAGGCTTACAGCAGTACTCCGTTAGTACTGTCTTGTATACCTCTTGGATACAGGCTTGCAGCAGTACTCCGTTAGTACTGTCTTGTATACCTCTTGGATACAGGCTTGCAGCAGTACTCCGTTAGTACTGTCTTGTATACCTCTTGGATACAGGCTTGCAGCAGTACTCCGTTAGTACTGTCTTGTATACCTCTTGGATACAGGCTTGCAGCAGTACTCCGTTAGTACTGTATTGTATCCCTCGTAGCCATGTTTCAGTTTTTCAGTCATTATTGTTATTATCTAGAACGTCTCACCCTTAGTTATGCTGGTATCATGGTTATGCTGGCAATTAACGCTTGACTTCACAATTACATACTCCATTTGATTGCTTTTCGTGGTGGGATACAATAGGTTGTTTGCGATCGACATCAAGCGAAGCACAGTTATCTAGAGTAGATGTTTCTAGAGTAGAGTTTGCCAAAAGGCACCTAAAGACTCTCAGTCCATGAGAAACAAGATTCTCTGGTCTGATGAAACCAAGATTTAGCTCTTTGTCCTGAATGCCAAGCGTCACGTCTGGAGGACACCTGGCACCATCCCTACGGTGACGCATGGTGGTGGCAGCGTCATGCTGTGGGGATGTTTTCCAGCGGCAGGGAGACTAGTCAGGATCGAGGCAAAGATGAATGGAGCAAAGTACTGTACAGCGAGATCCTTGATGAAAACCTACTCCAGAGCGCTCAGACTGGGGTGAAGGTTCACCTTCCAACAGGGCAACAACCCTAAACACACAGACAAGACAACGCCGGAGTGGCTTCAGGACAAGTCTCTGAATGCCCTTGAGTGGCCCAGCCAGAGCCTGGACTTGAACCCGATCGAACATCTCTGGAGAGACCTGAAAATAGAAAATAACTCCCCAAATACAGGTGTGCCAAGCTTTTATATATTTATACATTTGCTAAAAAATAAAATACAGTTTTTACTTTGTCATTATGGGGTGTTGCGTGTAGATAGATGAGGAAAAACAACTATTTAATCAATTTCAGAATAAGGCTGTAACCTACCAAAATGTGGAAAAAATCAAGGGGTCTGAAAACTTTCCGAAGGCACTGTATTTAAATAACTTTCAAAAATGAGTGGCCAGGGTAAGTTGCAGTGGCAGAGTAAGCCAATGAGTGCCATGCTTTTGATGAATTGATCCCTGCATGGCAATCACCTCCCTCTCAAATTAGGTCATTATACAGTTGAAAATGTGTCAGAATCTTTAACACCTTCAAACATGTATGTACCTCATAGACTTGGGAAATCCAATATCTTATGGGAAATCCTTGGATGTTGAGAAACATCCTGTAAAAAAAAAATCCTATTTACAGCTGAACATAAACTAATGGTGTTTTTTAAGGGAAGTCCAAAATGGTGGTGAGACTGTGCCGGCCAGTATAACCCAAACCTGAACATACCTATGCCTTGTATAAATGTTAACCTAATAAAAAGTAAGTGACATTGTATTATATATGTTGCTTTAATTTAATTCAGGCCTATACACCTGGCACTTGCAACCCACTACCACATTCCAGCATGTTTTATGTATTTGGCTCGGGCATCAAAGGCTGGATTTTGAAGGTATTTGGCATTGAGCTGTCTTGGCTGCAACTTACATTAGGTTAGAATGGGACACATTAAAAAGTATCCCTCTTGATCTCCACATAACAGGATATTCTAAGTACTTTCAATGTCAAAACCAACACCCAACCAAAATGATGAACATGTTGTGATTAGTCGGAAAGTCTGTGAAAACATATGACTTCTAAATTGTGCCAAAACCCGGGTAAACAAAAATGAAAAACCTTTATGGTTGATATACTGTAGGAAAGACAAGAAGTCATATGTTAGCACTTTTTCTAAGTTCCCTTGTTCTTATGGATCGTTTTAAGTCACTTTCTATGCATTCTCTATTATATCATATCAATTACTTTATGCTATATCCATTCAAACCACCTTTAGCTAACATCCAAAAGAGCTGAGAATCTCAGAGGCTACAGTCCACCACACCATGTTGGATGAAACCTGACATGAACGCTGTTTGCTTGCCAATGTTATTACAGGCCAAATTGGGTTCAGATATTGCTAGTCAGCATACCAGATGCTGAATTCAATAAAACACTTTCATTATACCTGAACGTGGAGGCGGAACAGACAAGTGAAGAGTATTAGCCAACATTCAAATAAAAACATGATCAATACACACTGTTCACAGATGTGCATTTACATTGTTTACTAACTAGTAATTCATTCCCTATTCCATTCCTATTTATTGTCATATAAATGGATAGGGACTGGGGCGTAAAATGTATCTAAGGCTACTGTAGAGTAGCCATATTAAATTCTCTATATAGTTTAATGAGTGGTTGAGATGTTGAAGTTAGTTGGCTTTACCCAAAGATTGAATTGCTAAAGAGCAAAGAATTGATGCCCCCCTCAGAACGTTCTTCAACCAGAACTCGGAAGTGATAAAGTCTCTGTGTGAGTCAAGGTGTAGCGTGGTGAAAAGGAGGGAGCCAGGCGCAGGATACATGAGCATGGGTTTATTAAACGTTGCCGCAAACAAAACACTCGTGACAGGCGAGCACAATAAATGTAATAACTACGGGACGTTTAAGCCCGGAATACACCCGTGTGGTTGACACAGAGAAATCGGTCAACATAGAACACGTACAACGGCAACAATAAAACACAAGTACTGAGAGGGAACAGATAAACACTTAGTGATGAGGACGATGAGCGGCTGGTGTGTGTAGTTAGTGACAAGACAGTCCGTGGTGCGTTCAAGGCATAACAGAAATGGCTGTACAACGGGCTGGAAAGCCAGGTGACGTCGAACGCTGGAGCCACCCCGGACAGGAGAGGAGGCATCCCCGGAGGGAGACGTGACACCTTGGCCACAAGGCTCAGAGCGGCATTAGGTGCTGCCACAGACCTGTGCCGAGTCCTGGCGCACAAGGCTCAGAGAGGCATGAGTTAGGTCCAGCTTTAAAGAAAGACTTTTATGATAATGTTTTGCATGATAATGTAACTAATGTACATAATTAATAATGCAACATTCTTACCTTTTATGGGGGATTTAAACTGAGATAAAATGTCAATCAACTTATCTCATCATCATGTACAGTACTCTATATATATATACAGTATGTATGTATGTACAGTGGGGAGAACAAGTATTTGATACACTGCCGATTTTGCAGGTTTTCCCACTTACAAAGCATGTAGAGGTCTGTAATATTCATCATAGGTACTCTTCAACTGTGAGTGACGGAATCTAAAACAAAAATCACATTGTATGATTTTTAAGTAATTCATTTGCATTTTATTGCATGACATAAGTATTTGATACATCAGAAAAGCAGAACTTAATATTTGGTACAGAAACCTTTGTTTGCAATTACAGAGATCATACGTTTCCTGTAGTTCTTGACCAGGTTTGCACACACTGCAGCAGGGATTTTGGCCCACTCCTCCATACAGACCTTCTCCAGATCCTTCAGGTTTCGGGGCTGTCGCTGGGCAATACGGACTTTCAGCTCCCTCCAAAGATGTTCTATTGGGTTCAGGCCTGGAGACTGGCTAGGCCACTCCAGGACCTTGAGATGCTTCTTACGGAGCCACTCCTTAGTTGCCCTGGCTGTGTGTTTCGGGTCGTTGTCATGCTGGAAGACCCAGCCACGACCCATCTTCAATGCTCTTACTGAGGGAAGGAGGTTGTTGGCCAAGATCTCGCGATACATGGCCCCATCCATCCTCCCCTCAATACGGTGAAGTCGTCCTGTCCCCTTTGCAGAAAAGCATCCCCAAAGAATGATGTTTCCACCTCCATGCTTCACGGTTGGGATGGTGTTCTTGGGGTTATACTCATCCTTCTTCTTCCTCCAAACACGGCGAGTGTTTCGACCAAAAAGCTCTATTTTTGTCTCATCAGACCACATGACCTTCTCCCATTCCTCCTCTGGACCATCCAGAGGGTCATTGGCAAACTTCAGACGGGCCTGGACATGCGCTGGCTTGAGCAGGGGGACCTTGCGTGCGCTGCAGGATTTTAATCCATGACGGCGCAGTGTGTTACTAATGGTTTTCTTTGAGACTGTGGTCCCAGCTCTCTTCAGGTCATTGACCAGGTCCTGCCGTGTAGTTCTGGGCTGATCCCTCACCTTCCTCATGATCATTGATGCCCCACGAGGTGAGATCTTGCATGGTGCCCCAGACCGAGGGAGATTGACCGTCATCTTGAACTTCTTCCATTTTCTAATAATTGCGCCAACAGTTGTTGCCTTCTCACCAAGCTGCTTGCCTATTGTCCTGTAGCCCATCCCAGCCTTGTGCAGGTCTACAATTTTATCCCTGATGTCCTTACACAGCTCTCTGGTCTTGGCCATTGTGGAGATGTTGGAGTCTGTTTGATTGAGTGTGTGGACAGGTGTCTTTTATACAGGTAACGAGTTCAAACAGGTGCAGTTAATACAGGTAATGAGTGGAGAACAGGAGGGCTTCTTAAAGAAAAACTAACAGGTCTGTGAGAGCCGGAATTCTTACTGGTTGGTAGGTGATCAAATACTTATGTCATCTAATAAAATGCAAATTAATTATTTAAAAATCATACAATGTGATTTTCTGGATTTTTGTTTTAGATTCCGTCTCTCACAGTTGAAGTGTACCTATGATAAAAATTACAGACCTCTACATGCTTTGTAAGTAGGAAAACCTGCAAAATCGGCAGTGTATCAAATACTTGTTCTCCCCACTGCTCCCCACTGCTCCCCACATATTGCTTGCTGTGGCAAAAGTTACCTTATCAAACAATTATGCAATTTGACTCGAATTAGAGCTTTGATCGTGATGTACAATGTGGTTACAAAGTTTCACAGTAGCTTACCTAAAACCCCACAGCAAATTCACAAAATGACCTCTAAAACCTGGGTGCCTTGAGCATTTGTCACAACACATGGTCGTTAAACACAGCCACCAGTCACAACCCATGCACCAGAACATACATCAGACCGCAGTGTGGACATCAAACATCAAATTACACCGCCCAGTATGAGACATATAGATAACCCCAATGTCAGTAGGAATCCAATATAAATCTAAATTGTGCTCCACTAAAAACACCCCCTTGATTAGTTTTCAAATAAAATACATTTCCTGGCTCCCGTTGCCTAAATAAAATACATTTCCTGGCTCCCGTTGCCTAAATAAAATACATTTCCTGGCTCCCGTTGCCTATTTCCTGTCTGTTTATTTCCCTACTGGTATTTTGCCCCTCACTGGACTCCATCTCAGTGGCCCCAGTCGGTGCTCTGTCTGTCTGCAATGCTTTAGCCAAGTCTGAAGCCTCTCTCCTCTCTCTGCCCCCGACCATGCCCAATGATTACACTGGCCCCTCAGTGAGCTTTTTCAATACGAACTGGAGGTCAGGCCTTTGTGTCCGCTCCAACCAGAACAAAATGAGGGGAGCGATTTAACGAAACTGTGCCACTATTTACTTCACTGACCTAAACCGGGGCAATATCATGTAGCCCCCCCCAAAAAAATGTTCAGCTTCGGTGAATTCTTGACCTCAAAAGAATTGTGTCGCTGTAGTCAATTTCAATTTCTTGGCCTGTTATTACAAGTAGGCAATCTCGAGGAAAACACTGGAGCAGATATCCACAGCTTTATGTTAACGTTTACCATGGTTTAAATGTGCTATATTAAATTTCGCTCAGTGAATCATTTTCCCTTGCTTGCTATAATACTAGACAATCCTATGTCCAAGTCAGTAGTAGGTGTTTTATCCAAATAGAACAGTGTGTCTTCTGTGATACCCAGGTAATACGTACTGTACATAAGTATGTGGAGGTGTTGTATCTTCCCCGTCTTCTCTAGCGCTCCATTTCAGACGGAGACAAAAGGGTTAAATGCCACTAATCTTCTGTCTCCAAACAAACAGAGGTCTTGACAACAGGTAGCTTGTTTATCTTCCGTTTCGCTCCACTTAGATATATCTCCAACTGCAAGGTCTCTGTGCAATCTCTTTTCAGACCAGGAAGTGTGACAAGTTGACAAGTTGACATGTGGTCGTAATTGACTATTCCACATATAAAGTTTAGTCAAATAGAAATGGGCCGTCTCGGGATGTTTTCCAGCAAATTTACCTAATTTACTGTATTGACATTATTGACCTCTGGGAGGGGGAAAGGGATTCCTGTGACCTCAGGCCAGTAAACATATGAGAGGATCAATGCTAGAAAGTCAGAGTTCACTCTGCTCCTAAATGAGGTTGATTGTGGAATGAACTCTATTAAAAGTTTCCAAAGCCGAAAAGTCAAACATTATTTGGTTCTGATGCAGGGAAGTGCTAGCAGGAAAACCCAAAGGCACATTGATACTAATGGAGTTTGTCTGTGTCACTTTAATAGAAGGTGCACCCAATTCGATAACTGCAGGGAGCCCTATGTGGCTGGGATTTCGTAAAGGGAGTAGGAGCTCCAACATTAAAGGCTTGATTAACTGGGAACTTCAGTAAAGGTTACACACTGTCCAACCCATGAACCCACAGTCTGGCAACATGTGCTTGCAAATTGACAGACGCCTTTTTTTTAAAAGTTGTTTTCAACTTCACTGCCGAAACTTAATGACACTCCCTTTTAAAAAGTATGTGTAAAGGTCCAATGCAGCTGTTTTTATCTCAATATCAAAACATTTTCCGGGTAACAATTAAATACCTTACTGTGATTGTTTTCAATCAAAACAGTCAAAAAGAAACAAAAATAGTCTCTTAGCAACAAGCAATTTCTCAAGCAAGAAGTTTGCTAGGACTGTCTGGGAGTGGTCTGAGTGGGGAGGGGACAACTGAAAACGTGTTATTGGCAGAGAGGTTTGGAACTCTCTTTCTTATTGGTCTATTAACAAACAGCTCTTACACTAAAAGGGCATTATAATAATTTTCAAAATGTTACTGTATTATTCTAATCAAGTTTTTGACTGCATTGGGCCTTTAAAACAAAGCAAGTGCTAATGTATACAGTTAGTAGAATGCACTTGTTTGGCCTTTCAGAATCACACAATGTCAACATCGTTCTGTAGATCATTTTAGAAAGATTAAGAATTTGTGATCTACAACTTGTACAAGTTAATTAAATATTATACACTGAGTCTACAAAACATTAGGAACACCATGACATAGACTGTTTTGTACGCTCAGTGTAAAACAGAGGTACGACTTTGAAATCATAGTGGCATGTGGCCCTTGGACTATTACTTCTGTAGAATAGTTACTGCACATTTAGTCTACATTCGTGGGGGAACAAAGCCTACAGTATACAGGTAGGCTACAAACACACACATTTTCACACAAATCAAGGGCAAATTGAATGAAATTAGGCCTATAGTCACCACAGTAGTTCGATGTGATTTGATTGTAAGGCAGAGGGATGTAATTGCGTTCATTGGTGCATTCCCCACCAAGCCACTGCTCCACAGTGGCCTCATCATTCACCTCTCTCCCAACCCCCTCTCCCCTCTCCCTCTATCCCCATCCTCTAGCCAAGACTCACTTTTCCTGTATTTACCCAGATAGAGCTATAATGGGTCTCTTTGTGCCATTGACGGCCACTCAGCCATGCCGGCTGGCCCAGTCAACAGAAAGCTCCTTTTGTCAGGAGTTAGCTTCAATTAGCCAAGTTACAGTCTTTTAATGAATGTCCTCCATGACCTTCAGTCCCGGGTCCTCCTTTAAATGATTTAACTTCGTCTGATGGTTTGCTTTAGAGTTGGTCTGGGGGGGTGAGGGGTGTGTGTGTGTGTGTTGGTGTTGGGGTGGGGGGATGACAGGTTTTGTTAACTGACTGATAAATGGGTGTAATGGCAGTAAAAGGTTTGGGAATGGGTGCGATATGGTTTTGGGGATGGGGGTGGGGGTTGGGTAGCATTCAGATTGAAACACTCCCCACAGCTGTCCAAGCAGTGAAATGTCCGCTGACTGGCCACTCTCATTGCTCTAGACAGATACCTTTATTCCTTTCGCCCATCTCTCAGTACAGATAACCCATCGGGCCCTGGCCTAGCTGTCTCTGTATTCAGTCTGCTGGGACAGCTGGATGGGGATGACAGATAAGGAGATTCAATTGGGTGTTGTAAATCAACTTTTCCACCAGCATCTCTGGGAAGACCAGAAAATACAGGTTTCTAATATCTGACCTGTCTGGCAAGAGAAGAGAAGGAGAGAAAGAAAACATATTGATGTGTTTCGGCTAATAGTTCTGCCAATTGATGAGTACCTCTGCACAGTCATAAAGATGAAAGACTGTTGGTGGAGTGAAATAAATTGGCCGTATATTTTGGATCTTGCACATGTATCATAGTGCTCGGTAGACACGGCACCGGCTGCATTTCCTGTTTGTATCTCGTCACCTGTCAGGTTTCATCCCCTTCTTCCTCCACTGAAAACTGTTATCAGGCTTTTCAAAAACCTGAAATGGATACCGGGTTACTTATACAGAATCAAACTCGGTTGACAGAGAGAAAACAGGACAAAGGAACAATCAAATTAAGCTGGAAAATACATTTCTGAAACTGGAATAGGTCAGTTGAGGATTTGTGTCAGGCGAAGATATGTAATGAGTGTTGCAAAGCCTATTTCGTTGAGCTAGTCAATGTCACAGCTGTAAAGGCTCATCCGAGTCAAAATTCACAAGACTGTTGTGTGACATTGTGTGGTTTTCATAGCCTGTATTTTGTAGGGAGCAATTTTTGTAGAAATGTCTAATTATTAGTGGGAATGTTGTATAGAAGTGATCGAAAGGTCAGCAATGGCCACTTTTAACTATGTGTAGGCCTACAGTATGTTCCATATGGCTATGTTGTTGGTGTTGTTGTTGTTGGTGTTGGTGTTGTTGGTTCTGTTGTTGTTGTTGTCGTTGATGTTGTTGTTGTGGTTGGTGTTGTTGGTGTTGTTGGTGTTGGTGTTGGTGTTGTTGGTGCTGTTGTTGTTGTTGGTGTTGTTGTTGGTGTTGGTGTTGGTGTTATTGTTGATGTTGGTGTTGTTGTTGTTGGTGTTGTTGTTTTTGGTGCAGTTGTTGGTGTTGGTGTTGTTTTTGGTGCTGTTGTTGTTGATGTTGGTGTTGTTGTTGTTGGTGTTGTTGTGGTTGGTGTTGTTTTTTTGGTGGTGTTGGTGTTGATGTTGTTGTTGGTGTTGGTGTTGTTGTTGATGTTGGTATTGTTGTTGTTGGTGTTGTTGTTGATGTTGGTGTTGTTGTTGGTGTTGTTGTTGATGTTGGTGTTGTTGTGGTTGGTGTTGTTGTTGTTGATGTTGGTGCTGTTGTTGTTGGTGTTATTGTTGTTGGTGTTGTTGTTGTTGTTGTTGGTGTTGTTTTGTAGGAACATTTGACGATGAGGATGGGATAGTTGGATAGTAACTGTCCCCTTTTCTCTGTCATAACAGCAACATAGAATCAATTGTCAATCTGGCTCGAAGGACCATGAAAAGCCTTGTTTGATCAAAACAATAGCATTCATCAAGCACATATAAAACACATTGTAGCCTATGGACCACATCTAGGCTATGTTATGTTGAATAAACAAAATGTCAACATCTCGTCTTGCCTTGGTAGAATGGTAGAATCTTGCCTTGGTCTTATCTGAGTAAGGTTCAATAATAGTATGGTTCTGAGTTTCATAGCCTCTGTGTCTTCCTCCCGGCCCAGTTACTGCTGGGCCTGGCTGTGTCTGTCCTCGGCTCAGCTCAGTGTGACAATGCCAGACTTTGCACTGACCTTCCTTGATGTTACTGGCTATATAGGAGCCAGTACAGGGGCTAACGAGACATTGACATGGTGTGATAGCCAGGGGTGCCACACAATTATTCTAGCCTGGCGAAGAGAGCTACGTGAGAGTGTGTGTGTCTGGCTCCTGAAGCTCCATAGCAGGCTGGCCAGACAGCAGGACTCTTCCTATTAATGATTGATGTATGTGATTCTCTGTCGAACTACACAGGTCAGGTTCCAAGACAGAGGAGCTTCATCAACATGGACTCACTCACCAAAAATGCTCTGCTTTCTGTTTTGGGGATTTGGTTTTCTGAATAAGATATTTTCGGTCTGAGGAAAGCCTGAGATGCCCTCCTACTGTATATTCACTTCCTCTTCAACAGTTTGAAGAGTTTTGTGTTTACTTTTTGTTTTTCATGCTCATTTTGAGAAAAGTCCCATATCTTATTGCGATTAACATAAACGTACAACAAGAAGTAAGCATTGTCATTTCATTCTTACATAACACAACATTTATGCGTAATAGAGTGACACTATTAGAGGGTAATTTTAGTGGAGATATCTCGTTAACAGCTGATTAGATGCGTCCGCATCTGATTAACAGGAATAATTAACGGAATAAGTAATTTAGCCATGGTGCTGATGAGTGGGTGATTGAGTGTGTTTCCCCATAAACATCCAGGTGAGGTGACTTTGAGCAAAAAATGACTTTAGTTGATCAATTAATTAAGCACTCAGTCAATAAATGAAAAACAATGAAAATTACATAGGCTGCAGTAGTGCCACTTACTCTTGACATTGACAAATTAATTAAATTATTTAATAAAATAAAAAATAATAAAAAGAAAAAGAGGACAACACCTAATTTCTTTCAGAACAGAACAACAAACAAAAGCTAATGTATGCATTCATCTGCTGAGGCGACGCCACTATCATCCGTTCTCTCCATCTCTTCATCTGTCTGTCAGGTCATCCATCCATCAGCTGAAATTCCACACTGGCTACAAGTTGGCTCATAGTTATTCCATAAAAGCGAGCGCATAGAGGAAGCCAAGCATCAAACGCTAAGGAAACAGCAATAAGGAAGTGGGGTCAGAACCCTATGTGGCTGCCTGGGTAATAAAAGAGGGATTTGTTCTGGGAATAAAATAGAGGCGAGGTGGAGAGGACAGACTACATTTGAGCAACATCCAACAGTATGGGGGAAAATGAAATATTCCGTAGAACAAAGAGATACAATTTGTATTTATTTTACAACATCAAAAGTTGAATCTCTTACATCTTCCATGTTTTTTCGCCCCTAAAATCTCAACGACGCTAGATAGATGTTAAACATGTTCTCAAATCAAATGAAATCAAACTTTATTTGTCATATGCGCCGAATACAACAGGTGTAGACCTTGTGCTTACCTACAAGCCCTTAACCAACAATGCAATTCATGAAATAGAGTTCTTTTAACAAATAAATGTAAGGAATTAATAAAAAATGAACACAGTAAAATATCGAGGCTATAAACAGGGGTTACCGGTACCGAGTCAATGTGGGGTGGGGGGGGTCTATTCCTTTTTCTTAGTCAGAGAGTAGCATGAGGTGTATATGCCTGCAATTCTGTGATTATTAGTGACTACGCAGAGTTTCTCACACATTTTAGCCGTCTATCAAATGTGGCTAAACATATTTGTACATCCTCAAGTTTGTTTCTTCGGTTTGCTTAATGTTCATCCTGGATTGTTTGCTTGCTAAGTCTTTCCCATAGTTTTTATTCTCATAATGTATAGCCTATGCATTCAACATTTTAATGAAGGATAACTCTACGACCTATATGCAGTACATAGACAACACTATTACTTAAATAAAGTTGGACTACCGGTATATTGGTCCAATGCATCAACTTCCCGGTAAAGTGCATAAGTCAAATGAATAAATAAGAAAAAGAGCTCTCACATTGTTGTAAAGGGCACTTTGCTCGGTTGCGTTCAAGGCTGAGCTCACTGCAACGCCTCAGCGGACCTTATGCTAGGGGGGTATTGATCTGTGTGTGTAAAGTTTCAGCCCACTGATTGCATGTAGAAAACAGGGCTACGTTCTCAGGACTAGCGGCTATCTAGCCACGAAACCAAAGCATTCTCCTTCCTCAAGCCTCATGGTAATCCTTCTGGACCCCTTCAAACATTTGACCAACATTCAGGTGTCTTATTTGAACCTATAATACAGCAGTATTTCAAGTCCTTGTTGAAATTCCACAATAAAACACTAAAAATATACCATGTTCTACTCTTGAGTAGGATTAAAATTTCAGGTCTTGGGAAGAGAGGGTGTTTTAAAGACGGTCTTGATGTATACAGTAGGTCACTTTGTTTTTCTTTGAAAACACCTTACACAATAGGCCTCATACAATTCCTGCCTCCTGCCTCCTTTCTCATTTGACATACAGTATATTCTTAACAGTGATCCATTGTGGGCCTTATGACAAGAAAATCATCTATTAGAAAAATGACTTTGGAACTGGAGGGGAAGAGGAACTAGAATCCAGATCAATACGGTTTCAGGAGTGTCTCTGAAACTGAATTTCCACCTTTTTCCGTGTGAGTTGTTTTGACCTTGATCTCAAAGGAGATGTGTCTCTCCTGCTACTCCCAGCCTCCCTACTCCATGATTATCCTGTACAGTGTGAAAGATAATCTTTGCGGTGAGCACCACTTTTCTCCCCCCCCCCCCCCCCCTCGCCACGCCTCGCACCATTATCTACGGGCGGCAGGTAGCCTAGCGGTTAGAGCGTTGGGCCAGTAACTGAAAGGTCGCTGGTTCGAATACCTGAGCCGACAAGGTGAAAAAACCTGTCGATGTGTCCTTGAGCAAGGCACTGTAACCTAATTTGCTCACGGGGCTGACCCTGTAGGTAGGCCGTCATTGTAAATAAGAATTTGTTCTTAACTGACTTGCCTAGTTAAATAAAGGTCTTGCCAAAATAAAATCGTGCCAATCTGGAAAAACAGAACAAAAGATGTCACCTTGCCGGTGTCCAATAGCACACTTTCATTTTTCTTATGCACTTTTCTCACATTATTCCCTCGGCTGTCTAAATTGCTTCTCCACGATAATTGAATTTAAATGAGAAAAAGGCAGGTGACAGATTATTTTGCTGTGTTAACGGGTTGGTGTTAAAAGTCCTCGCTCTTTTAATGGCCTAGCTCTTAAAACCATCTAGATACGAGAGAGATAAAGATTAGGAAATGAGTTCATAATCAGTTTACTGCAGATTGCTTGTGTTTCGAAGCAAGGTTTAATTCTGTTCTTACTAATCCTGCGCTGCAATATCGACAGTATCTTCTTCTTTCCGTTTGGTTTTTTACAACGATACGCAGGGCCACTAGACAGAATGGGAATGAGCGCATCATGCAATTTCTGCCAAAATAAACATCCAACCGTTGTCCCCAGATGATTGTCCAAAGAGAGGAAGTCATTCAGGACATTAGCATTAGCATGTCTCAACTGTGCCTCAATCAGGGCATTAGCATTAGCATGTCTCAACTGTACCTCAATCAGGGCATTAGCATTAGCATGTCTCAACTGCGCCTCAATCAGGGCATTAGCATTAGCATGTCTCAACTGTACCTCAATCAGGGCATTAGCATTAGCATGTCTCAACTGTGCCTCAATCAGGGCATTAGCATTAGCATGTCTCAATCAGTGTTTTCTGTGGTTCTCTTTGCCTTTTATGTCTCAGTGGAAGTGGAGATAGACACTGCATAGTCTTCGCAGATGGATACTGGGACCAACTCCCCTGTCCCTTTCATCCTAGCAGGTTAGCAAAACCAAAACAGAGCATCGTTAAGCATTGACCTTGTTCATGCTGGGATGATACATAGAAACTACTTGAAATCACACCATATCCTCATTGATAGAAATACGTATTACTCTCTTCTGTGCATCCCTGATCTGGACCCAAGGTTGATGGATTCTCTTGGTGTGAAATATTTTGGACTCCCATTGCATTGTTTCAATTTTAGACATGAACTAATAAAACGGTTTGCAATATAAAAAAGCAGAAGGAGTCAATATCTTTGGTGAGGGTTAAGCACATAACACGGTCAGACAGCTACTGGCCACAGTTCACAAACAGGTTGAATTGAATTCTTTTAGAGAGAGACAGAGAAAAAAATCCCTGATGATAGTTACATGAACGATTTGGCATGGAATAGCCTTCTTTTGACACAGTATCATCATTGCTTTTGAGTCAGTTGGCATTCTCATACATTGAAAATACCATATCAAGGAACAAATGTGGCCAGTTATTCAAGCAATATCAACAATATCAGAGCTGTCTGCCATAATGGTGATGGAGGCAGGAACCCAAAATGCATTACATTTTCATTATGACCACAGCAATGCAGCTCATAGTAAAGGTGCACTTTCTATGCACCCCATTTATTCTGAATGAAGAGGTGGTGGCTGCAGTTCAATGACCTCTTATCTGATGGTGTGCCTGTCATTGAAGCCATCAGAGTGAAAGGATTAAGTCCTGGCTCATATCGATATAAGTCCTGAATGGACACACACACATACACACACACACAAACACGCACGCACACACACACACACACACACACACACTGCACGAGCACGCGCGGTCACGCACGCACGAACGCACACACACACACACACACTGGAACGTAATTCTCTCATACATGCTCTCTATCTCTGTTGTTCTTTTGCTCTCTCTCTCTCTCTCTCTCTCTCTCTCTCTCTCTCTCTCTCTCTCTCTCTCTCTCTCTCTCTCTCTCTCTCTCTCTCTCTCTCTCTCTCTCTCTCTCTCTCTCTCTCTTTCTCTCTCTCTCTCTCTCGCTCTCATACTGTACATATTCTGTATGCATGTGAACAGAACGCTCTGCTGCTCTTCATAGATGTTTGAGCTGATGCAGACTGTTTCGTCAATATGCATACCATCATATTTGGATTCTATTGGCTGTTACAATACTTGACCCGTGTGCTCCCCTCTTTGCTTTATCTTCAGTAAATTAGGAAATATGCTGACTTCAAGCGTGACAATTTTCATTATTTCTGCCTTTCTTGCTCTCATCTGGGGATTTAATGTGGAAATCAAGCACCGGCCAAGTTGACAATTAGATATGATGACTTTCAGATTGCGTGCAACTCGATTGCAATGTAATCACATGCATCATTCTATAAAGAAAACAAACATTTTCTAGATACCGCCTGAAAATGGGCGTCCAATTTAAAAGTATAATTTGAAGTAAAATATTTAACATAAGTTATAATTGTACTTTTATTTTGTTTGTAAATCTACTCTGGGTTAACACCATAATTTAAAAGCATATAAACATAAATACAAACATTATATTGATCAACTAGAATCTAGATATTGTTCCGATTACTCCAGTATACCTAATTCGTAAGGATTTATAAGCTATTCACAGCGGCAGTATGGGAAATGGGGATGGGAAATGTTGAGTCCCATGTTGACGTATCTGTTTCAAAATGCGTGATTAGAGATGTGTGAGGCCCTGCTCTTCAACCCACCTGTTTGCTAATGCAGAATTTCATCAGATAGCAGGAAATTACTTCTTCGACATGCATAATGTATTGTTATGTCTTTACCCATCTGACTCAAGATCAGGAAAATGTACTTATGTAAAGGAAAAAGGGTCAACCAATTCACTGCCTTTGCTGAGTGTCTCTGCCCCCTCATCCTGAAATGATTTCACCTCACTGGGGGTAAAATCAGTCTTCAGGGTCAGAAATAGGACTGCTTTGAATGGAGGAGGAGCTTCCCTCAAATTGAGGAACTCAGAAGAATAGTTTGCCACCTCATGGAGCTTTCAGGTAGCTAGATCATGTGTCCCCTATTCCAGCAGAGAGTGATTGGGTACTGGCCTTCTAAGATGTGACTACAGGCCCTCCATACTACCAGAGAGGTTAGCAACTAATACAGTACATTTTACATTTTTCTTATTTCAGCCATTTAGCAGATGCTCTTGTCCAGAGCGACTTACAGGAGCAATTAGGTTTAAGTGCCTTGCTCAAGGGCACATCGACATATTTTTTCAACTAGTCGGCTCTGGGATTTGAACCAGCAACCTTTCAGTTACTAGCCAAACGCTCTGAATCACTAGGCTACCTGCCACCATACACATGGCTTCACATATGGCTTGTGTTTATTACATATGATGCTCTGTGCGGTCCAGTAGTCATACATGATAATGAGTAAATATTATATAGTATTACATATGATGCTCTGTGCGGTCCAGTAGTCATACATGATAATGAGTAAATATTATATAGTATTACATATGATGCTCTGTGCGGTCCAGTAGTCATACATGATAATGAGTAAATATTATATAGTATTACATATGATGCTCTGTGTGGTCCAGTAGTCATACATGATAATGAGTAAATATTATATAGTATTACATATGATGCTCTGTGCAGTCCAGTAGTCATACATGATAATGAGTAAATAGTCTATAATGTTTTGCCCTTGATGTTAGATATGATTTTTTATGGTGGACTCTGAATTGACTATCGTGTTATGTTCCCCAAAGTAAATATTTGTAGTCCAGACAGCATTTTGTTTTGATTCACATGATTTCCCCACCACAAATTCAAATCAAATCAAAGTTTATTGGTCTCGTACACAGATTTGATAATACCTACCAATACAAAACAACGTGTACATCATTTCATTAAGCTGAGGTGTTACATCTGAAGTGCAGTTTTTTCACATGTCATACTGCATCAGGGTAAATATAGTTTTAGGCCTGGTTACCCTGGTCTGGAGTGATCACTGATCTCTCCCTCTTACCCTCCAGATGATACCTGTTTCCGAGCAAGACAGATTTACTCAGACAGATCTCAATGATGTCATGACTAATAACTGATTTATTAATAGTAATAATAATAACTATTTATAATTCATAATTCACTTCAGCAAATCTTGGAAAGTATTGGAATATTTAAGAAAACAGTTATTCCCATATATACTAAATAAATAATAACCCGTCCAAAGAGTTTTCACTTCTGAAAAGAGTCCAATCCAGTGTAAAAGTTTGATGCAGCACATATATCATGAGGTTAATAACATTAACTACGTTTTTCAAATAACTTCACACACCAGTTGTTCAAGTTGTTCAAGAAGGATAGATTTTTGTCTTCCAATCCTGGAGAAGCAACTTTTTTAATTATTTCAACTTCCACAAAGGACCTTGAATGCTGTTTGTATAGCAGATTGTTGATTACTTTCACGTGGCTAACTGGTATGAGAAGTGAGAATTCCCAAAATCTAATCAAACATTATTTGTCACATGCTCCGAGTACAATGGGTGTAGACTTTACCGTGAAATACTTTCTTACGAGCCCTTCCCAACCATGCATGGGACATGAGCATAAAACTACACACCAGTACTAAATCAATATGCAGAGGAACAAGGTATTTGAAGGAACATACATGTAGGTACATAAAGGCAGGGTAATGTGACTAGGAATCAGGATAGATAATAACACAGAGTAAAATAAAGATCAGAGTAGCAGCAGTATGTGTGTGTGTGTGTGTGCGTTGTAACGTTATGTTTGTGTATGTGAACAGTGTATGTGAATGTGTGTGGGTTTTGTGTCAGAGTGTCAGTGTAGTGTGTGAGTGAGTGTATATACAGTACACCTTCCTAATATTGAGTTGCACCCCCCCTTTGCCCTCAGAACAGCCTCAATGTCCATGGTGTGGTGGACCATTCTTGATACATACAGGAAACTGTTGAGAGTAAAAAACCCAGCAGCGTTGCAGTTCGTGACACACTAAAACCAGTGCGCCTGGCACCTACTACCATACCCCTCTGAACGACACACATACACAATCCACGTCTCAACTGTCTCAAGGCTTAAAAATGATTATTTAACCCGTCTCGTCCCCTTCATCTATACTGATTTAAACGGATTTAACAGGTGACATCAATAAGGGATCATAGCTTTCACCTGGATTCACCTGGTCAGTCTATGTAATGGAAAGAGCAGGTGGTGTGCAGTCAGTGTACGACAGGGCCAATGCAGATAATGCCGTAGAGATGTCTTAAACATAGTTAAAGAGATTGCCCATAATGCAACTAAGAGATGCCATGTTGAGTATATCCTCAGGGGAAATTATGTGACACGATTTCATCAGATTTAAGAGGACACAATTCATATCAACACAGACTAAGCATAGGATAGGATAGCAGTACTGTAGTATACACTGCAGTATGATACTTCCACTGGGCTTTGTGGCAAGGGACAGGCACTTGGGGTTCTCCTATTCCAAGCTTAAAGTCACTCGCTCAAACCCCATGAGCTACCCAGAGAGCAGCACTCATGTCCCTGGGTTTTCAAATGCTAATGACGAGTGGCGCTGAAAGCCTCAAATTGGGCCATGCAATTCAGCCTGTGGTGTTTGGTGAGGCCTAATTCATGTTGGAAAGGCTGGAGTCCTTCCACTTCCACCCTGTAATCTTTTGTGTTCTGCTGCAATAGGCACAGATGTTGGTCTCGCCTCACACAGGGCCACTCTCCCCCTAATAGGCACAGATGTTGGTCTCACCTCACACAGGGCCACTCTCCCCCTGATAGGCACAGATGGTCTCACCTCACACAGGGCCACTCTCCCCCTGATAGGCACAGATGGTCTCACCTCACACAGGGCCACTCTCTCCCTGATAGGCACAGATGTTGGTCTCGCCTTACACAGGGCCACTCTCCCCCTAATAGGCACAGATGTTGGTCTCACCTCACACAGGGCCACTCTCCCCCTGATAGGCACAGATGGTCTCACCTCACACAGGGCCACTCTCCCCCTGATAGGCACAGATGTTGGTCTCACCTCACACAGGGCCACTCTCCCCCTGATAGGCACAGATGTTGGTCTCGCCTCACACAGGGCCACTCTACCCCTAATAGGCACAGATGTTGGTCTCACCTCACACAGGGCCACTCTCCCCCTGATAGGCACAGATGATGGTCTCACCTCACACAGGGCCACTCTCCCCCTGATAGGCACAGATGATGGTCTCACCTCACACAGGGCCACTCTCCCCCTAATAGGCACAGATGTTGGTCTCACCTCACACAGGGCCACTCTCCCCCTGATAGGCACAGATGGTCTCACCTCACACAGGGCCACTCTCTCCCTGATAGGCACAGATGTTGGTCTCGCCTTACACAGGGCCACTCTCCCCCTGATAGGCACAGATGTTGGTCTCGCCTTACACAGGGCCACTCTCCCCCTAATAGGCACAGATGTTGGTCTCACCTCACACAGGGCCACTCTCCCCCTGATAGGCACAGATGGTCTCACCTCACACAGGGCCACTCTCCCCCTGATAGGCACAGATGTTGGTCTCACCTCACACAGGGCCACTCTCCCCCTGATAGGCACAGATGATGGTCTCACCTCACACAGGGCCACTCTCCCCCTAATCGCCACGCTGTATGTGTACGGCTTACACCTGCCCATCAGCTCTCTCTCTTTCTCTCTCTCGCCACTGAATCAAGGTCTTGCCTGATGTCCCCCAATATCGGCTACTTCTCAGGCGTCTGATTGCTAAAACATTGAACTGGGGATTGGGGGATGAAAGGAGGAGAGGAGGTAACAATAACAAAATAACTCTTTTGTTATTGTGGGGAGAGGCAAAAGAGACAGAGGGGTTAGCCTTCCCTTCTCCAGCTGGAGACAATCTGGAACATAATACCCATGTAGCGGCTCAGCCATTTGGGCTGGCTCCCTCTTTACGTTTGGTAGATGGATGTGAGAGGAGGTGAGCCCTTAGAAATGTAGTTGGCTGTGCATCTCCCGTAGTGTGGCGTGATTTGCTCATCTCGAAATGGTGCTTTCAAACTGTGTGCGGATATTTGCCCTTGTAAAGTCCAACGTTTTGTCACCACAGGTTTCTTGGAGACAATTTGCACGCTTTTAACTTGATTTCTTTGGGAGAAATAATTTGATAAGTATCATAATTACCTTGAAATGAAATCACTGCAGGTGCAAGCAGAGCTCAATGTAACTTTCGCTTTAGCTTGAACTAATGTAAGGGAAGGAGAACTCAAATGCTTCTATTCTAACACCATACATGAGGGCAATACACACTCAATGCTAACTTGCCAATGCATTGTTTTTTTTTGTATTCTATAAAAGCACTGCTTCAGTTCGAATAATTTATTATAGCGTGCAAAGATTTTCTCTATTACAACGTTCCACCCAAGTACTTTCTAATTATTAACTTGGGCTCTTACTTTTTGTTTTACATTTAAATGTGCCTCTGTCGGTGAGCATTCTCCTCGTGCAGAGAGGCTATGCATACAGAGTTTCTGAGACCTATTTGTATTGCTTACATTTCCAAAGAGAAGACTATGCTCCTGATTTCCACAGTACCATTTAGAAGGACTCTCCATACATTTTTAGCCCAGAGTCAAAATCAATGCCATCTCCCCAGTTTGGCAGATTTTGGGCCAAGTAAAGCCTGACAGACCAGTGGAGGATAAAACATCTCTGCTGAGTCTCTACTGAGTCTCTACTGAGTCTCTACTGAGTCTCTACTGAGTCTCTACTGAGTCTCTAACTGAGTCTCTACTGAGTCTCTACTGAGTCTCTACTGAGTCTCTAACTGAGAATCTACTGAGTCTCTAACTGAGTCTCTACTGAGTCTCTACTGAGTCTCTAACTGAGTCTCTACTGAGTCTCTAACTGAGTCTCTACTGAGTCTCTACTGAGTCTCTAACTGAGTCTCTACTGAGTCTCTAACTGAGTCTCTACTGAGTCTCTACTGAGTCCTCAGTTAGAGGAAAGGAGTTCTAGGAAATGTACGAGTCAGGAAGGCAAATAATTGATCATTACTGTGAACGGCACAACAGCAGAGCCAAGGGAATCAATAGAGGGCCTCTCCTCTTTCTCTCGACACAGATCCATTCAATGCAATATTCAGCCGGTGTCAAGTTGAGGAAGTGATGATCACTCTCCAAGGTCTCTGGTCCTCTGCTCTTTATTTTAGCAATGTTCTCAAAGTGTAGGCAGCTTGAGTCGACTGACACTCCTGTGATGTGCTGTGACAGTTTTATGGTTCTCTGGAGGAGCCTTCTTTCTTGCGCGTCTTCGCTGAGTGCGGCGTACTGTAATCGTCACAACTTAACCACGACCTTAGCCCTAACTAAGGTACTGACGCTGTGACGCAACACTGTGCACTTAGGCTACCTCATCCATAACCCACACTTCCACAAAATAACTTTAGTGATCCTTACTTTCTTGATTTAATCGGGCATCGGAGTGGAGGTTTGTCACGAAGCAAACCGCTGCAGGAAAAGGGTATTGGCCCATAAACTCAAGTTGAGAACTGCCTCAAAGCTTCAAAACCTCAAATCCCTCAACACAAGAAACAGTCAAACCAAATAATAGAGAGACTTGGATCGTTGAAAGAAAGAGGAGAACATCAGATATTATCACGATACTTAGGTGCCGATTCTATATGTATTTGGATTCTCTCGGTTCTATATGTATTACGATTTGATGTTCCAAATATATTGCTTTGTATGTCTACTGCAGAGAGACAAGAGAGAGCATGAGAACGTTTGTTTTGATCAGTCATGGAAAGAAAAGTAATGAAAATATGTTGGCTCACTATTTAAAAAGAAGATGGAGAACAAGCTATAGGATGAAACATACCTGAGTTTTGGAGCCGGTATAGCTGACAAGCGCTAGCTAACCCTACCTAATGTAACAACTATTATTTGTTTATTTTTTACAAATCGGTACTTAGTCAAAGTATCAAAAAAAATATATATATATAGTATTGCGATATGTAACTGTATCGATTTTTCTCCCATCATTACTGCAATTGCAGGCTACCAGGTTTTTGATTATACATGTGTCCCAAAGTATAGGGACAGTGACACAACTTTTGTTATTTTGGCTCTGTTGTCATATATGTATTAAAGTAATCAAAAGTTTAGTATTTGGTCCCGTATTCCTAGCACGCAATGATTACACCAAGCTTGGGTTAGCATGTCTTGAGGGTGTGATATTTGTGATATGTTATGTTATAGAATATAATATGTTTCTAAACACTTCTACATTAATATGGATTCTACCATGATTACGGATAATCCTGAATGAGAAAGTTACAGATGCACAAAGATCACACCCTCAAGACATGCTAACCTCTCACCATTACAATAACAGGGGAGGTTAGCATTTTATATCACACCCTCAAGACATGCTAACCTCTCACCGTTACAATAACAGGGGAGGTTAGCATTTTATATCACACCCTCAAGACATGCTAACCTCTCACCGTTACAATAACAGGGGAGGTTAGCATTTTATATCACACCCTCAAGACATGCTAACCTCTCACCGTTACAATAACAGGGGAGGTTAGCATTTTATATCACACCCTCAAGACATGCTAACCTCTCACCATTACAATAACAGGGGAGGTTAGCATTTTATATCACACCCTCAAGACATGCTAACCTCTCACCGTTACAATAACAGGGGAGGTTAGCATTTTATATCACACCCTCAAGACATGCTAACCTCTCACCGTTACAATAACAGGGGAGGTTAGCATTTTATATCATACCCTCAAGACATGCTAACCTCTCACCATTACAATAACAGGGGAGGTTAGCATTTTATTTCATACCCTCAAGACATGCTAACCTCTCACCATTACAATAACAGGGGAGGTTAGCATTTTATATCATAGCCTCAAGACATGCTAACCTCTCACCATTACAATAACAGGGGAGGTTAGCATTTTATATCACACCTTCAAGACATGCTAACCTCTCAACATTACAATAACAGGGGAGGTTAGCATATATTTTTGGAGGGTATGATATTTATGTGTCTTTAACTTTCTCACTCATCATTATTCACGATTCATTCAGGATTATGCGTAACCATGGTAGCATCCACATTAATGTAGACGTGTTTAGAAACAAATTCTATTCTTATTTACTATAAAAGTGACTCCAAAGTGACTCAATACATTATTTACCATTCATTTCTATTGGACACAATATCGTCTGAAACCCAGACAAAACAAACAACAAATGCATCCAACAAGTTTGTAGAGTCACAAGGTTGATTTAGTTTTTGCGTGCTAGGAATACGGGACCAAATACTAAACTTTTCACTTTTTTTACAATAACAGGGGAGGTTAGCATTTTATATCACACCCTCAAGACATGCTAACCTCTCACCGTTACAATAACAGGGGAGGTTAGCATTTTATATCACACCCTCAAGACATGCTAACCTCTCACCATTACAATAACAGGGGAGGTTAGCATTTTATATCACACCCTCAAGACATGCTAACCTCTCACCGTTACAATAACAGGGGAGGTTAGCATTTTATATCACACCCTCAAGACATGCTAACCTCTCACCGTTACAATAACAGGGGAGGTTAGCATTTTATATCATACCCTCAAGACATGCTAACCTCTCACCATTACAATAACAGGGGAGGTTAGCATTTTATTTCATACCCTCAAGACATGCTAACCTCTCACCATTACAATAACAGGGGAGGTTAGCATTTTATATCATAGCCTCAAGACATGCTAACCTCTCACCATTACAATAACAGGGGAGGTTAGCATTTTATATCACACCTTCAAGACATGCTAACCTCTCAACATTACAATAACAGGGGAGGTTAGCATATATTTTTGGAGGGTATGATATTTATGTGTCTTTAACTTTCTCACTCATCATTATTCACGATTCATTCAGGATTATGCGTAACCATGGTAGCATCCACATTAATGTAGACGTGTTTAGAAACAAATTCTATTCTTATTTACTATAAAAGTGACTCCAAAGTGACTCAATACATTATTTACCATTCATTTCTATTGGACACAATATCGTCTGAAACCCAGACAAAACAAACAACAAATGCATCCAACAAGTTTGTAGAGTCACAAGGTTGATTTAGTTTTTGCGTGCTAGGAATACGGGACCAAATACTAAACTTTTCACTTTTTTTATACATATATAAGTTGATTTGTCCCAATACTTTTGTTCCCCTAAAATGGGGGACTATGTACAAAAAGTGCTGTAATTTCTAAACGGTTCAGCCGATATGGATGAAAATACCCTCAAATTGTATCATTTAAATTGCTGGAGTACAGAGCCAAAACAAAATATGGGTCAATATCCCAATACCTTCAGAGCTCATTGTATATTAATTAAGCATTTGTATGACATGCCTGTTAATAACTGCTGCAGCCCATAACAGCAATGATATCCATCTGCTGTGTTAAATCCTGTTCAGAACAGCACTACAACAGTTCCTGAATACTCTGTTTATTTTTTTCTTAATGTGATCACTAGAGAACTAAAGAGGACATATAAGATCAGCTGTTGCTAAACTCTAGATAGTGTCTTGTATGTGTTGTAGTTGTTAAACTGATGGTGTTTCAGAAAAGTCTCTCATACTAAAATATATTTAAGTCTGCTAATATTAATAAAATTGGAATGTAGACTTGTGTCTTAAGGGGACATTGCTATACATACTAGGTGACCGCTGATTTGAGGGCACATTTCTAGACCTTCCTGTCTCGAACAACGTATTTGCAAAGTCATTGTGATGCTTAATGAATATTGAGTGTTCTATCTCTTTCGCCTTCCAATTAATTAATAGATGTTGGTAATTATTTGACCGATGCCTCTCTCCCTGGCATGTCCCAAATCCATCACTTAGTTAAGATAAAGAAAAAAATATATATCAATACACCGGCAGAGTCATGGGACAGTGTCATTGCGTTCAATGGTGGGAGCCGGAGCCTGAATAACCACTATTGATCTCCTTGAGGCATATTCTCTTTCATCACCACCTCCACCACCAACCACCACACAAGATAAGTGTTCTTTCCCCTCCCATGGAAACCCTGTCAGCCGGTGACAAACAATGTTACGTTCTCATCATCCTACCCTGGGATAATGAAAGATATGAGACCGATCGAAAGAGGAAAACAAAAGCTGGGATCCCGATAACACCTTAGTAATGTTGCGATTTACATTTCAAAACGGCTTCTCCTCTGCTTCCTCCGCTGTGTGGTCGGTGGCCATTGTGGTCGGTGGCCATTGTGTAAACAGCCTCCTTGAGAAACAAATGGCCACCTAAATCATTGTACAGTGGTATGCCGGGGCAGTGAGGGGATAGGAGATAGTGTGTGTCAGCAAACATTGACTGGGCTTTATCACAATGAGGTGCAGTGTTGGAGGAGCTAACATGCTGCGTGGCTAATTGCCCTCGGCAGAGAACGCACATTCCTGCAGGTCAGGGCTCAGGGTTGTGTGTG
Source organism: Thymallus thymallus (assembly GCA_023634145.1). Lineage (NCBI taxonomy): Eukaryota > Metazoa > Chordata > Actinopteri > Salmoniformes > Salmonidae > Thymallus > Thymallus thymallus. Next base: position 35,309,037 of record CM042405.1, read on the forward strand.
TGTGGATGAAGAAGGGGAAAAGAGTGTGTGTGTGTGTGTTTGTGCATGTGTGTTCTGGACAGTGTGTGTTGGCCTGCGTGTGTGTGCATGCATGTGTGGTTAGACGTAGTAAAACATCCTCTCCTGTTTTGGACCCATGGCTGACTTTGCATTTTGTGACATTTCGCAGATAAGCCTGGTGGAAAAGCAGTGTTTGCAGTGATAACTGTGACGACAATTTGTTTTCCCTTTTCTAAGCCTGGTGATAAAACCACAGGAGAAATGTAGCATCTGTTGGATAGGAGTCACAGAGGTGCACTGCTTTTTCCCTGAGGGTCACTCACCGCTGGGAGGGAAGGGTGAGATGAGAGCTTTACTGTTCAAGGACAGACATGCATGGGATTTAAGTTTCACAGGAGCAGGAAAGGTTCTTTTTAACTAACAGATGACATCTGAGGATCGGGTACTAAAAGCACTCTGGATACTTGGATGGTTTTCTTCTGAGCTCATGACCAGAGTTTTCTACAGAATGAAATGGATCATATTAGCAACACAATGAATAGATGAACCTTGATTTAACCAAGTTATTTAACCAAGAGTTATGGTGAAACCCACCCAATTATTGGGAAGGGTTGCACCAACATAGGGTAACTCTTAAACTTGGTTTAATCATGGTTGATCTATTAATTGTATTGCACCTAACTTTAAACCTAGTTTTAAATTAATCCTAGTTAAATATAATCCTTCTTCTAAACTAAGTTTAACTTGGACTTTAAACCAACATCAAATGTAATGTTGTTGCTCCATTGTTTTAAAATAACATTTAAACTTAGTTTAATAAAATGTAAACTGCCACTAGAGAAGGTTTAAGTTCATCAAATGTCAGTGTATGTGTTTCATCTTCGGTGTGATTAAACATTTTAGCTCCTGTGGCTTATCATGTTTGTAAAACTCAACTAGCCAGCTAACTAACTCGACCAGAGCTGGTTTGTTTCTGTCACACCCTGATCTGTTTCACCTGTCTGTGTGATTGTCTCCACCCCCCTCCAGGTGTCGCCCATCTTCCTCATTATCCCCAGTGTACTTAGCCCTGTGTTCTATGTTTGGCTGTTGCCAGTTTGTTTTGTTTCGTCAAGCCTACCAGCGTTTTTTCCTCTGCCCGTTTCTCTCTAGTTCCTGTTTTCTAGTTTTCCCGGTTTTGACCATCCTGCTTGCCCTGACCCTGAGCCTGCCTGCCGTCCTGTACCTTTGCCTCACCACTCTTGATTATCGAACTCTGCTTTCCCCGACCCTGAGCCTGCCTGCCGTCCTGTACCTTTGCCCCACCACTCTTGATTATCGAACTCTGCTTTCCCCGACCCTGAGCCTGCCTGCCGTCCTGTACCTTTGCCCCGTCTATCTGGATTACTGACCTCTGCCTGCCCCTGTTGCATTAATAAACTGTTGTTAGTCCGACGTTGTCTCCATCTGTGTCTTACCTGTAACATTGATAGTACGAACTGGCCATGGTTGACCCAGCAGACCCAGACCAGTTGCGTAATGCCATCTCCTCCTAAGGAGCCTTCATTGGTAGGCACAAGGAATTGCATCATGGCCTTATGGAGGGGGTCCAGATGTTAGCTGAGCGCCATGACCGGGTGTTGGAGATGCAGCTGGAGCAATGCCGCGGGTTGTCTGGGAGGCAGCCTGCCACGGTGGTAACCCCACAGCCCCTCAGTAACTCGCCGTTTAGCAGTGCCGCCCCACTGGCCACTCCACCTTCCCGGGAGCCCTCTTACTTCCCCCGGAACGCTTTAATGGAGAGCCGAGCGTGTACGGGCGTTTTTAGCGTGTGCCCTCATTTCTTTCGAGCTTCAGCCCTCCTCCTTCCCCTTGGAGCATTCCAAGATAGCCTACCTCATCACACTGATGTCCGGGAGGGCTCTCACCTGGGCTACCACTGTATGGGAACAACAGCCGGCCATATGCGTGAGTCTGGATGGGTTCGTGGGAGAAGTGAGGAAGGTTTTTGATGCCCCGTTCTCTGGGAGAGAAGCTGCTCGGGAAGCTTCAGCAGAACTCCCGCAGTGTGGCCGATTATGCAGTGGATTTCTGCACGTTGGTAGCGGAGAGTGCTTGGAACCAGGAAGTACTTTTTGGCATGTTCCTGCATGGCACCTCAGAGGAGGTCAAGGATGAGCTTGCCGCTCAGGAGTTACCAACGGATCTTGATTCCCTCATCGCTTTGACCATCCGCATCGATGGGTGATTACGGGATAGATGGGTGGAGATGAAATTCGATATCGCTATATTGCCTCCGAGTCATCACGGAAGTCTACTATGGTTCCGGATGTGGCCGCGATTGTCACCGCCTGCATGATCTGTGCACAGAGCAAGACACCTTGGCAAGCTCCAGGTGGCCTTCTTCAGCCACTGCCTGTCCCTCATCGTCCCTGGTCCCATATATCCCTGGATTACGTCACGGGTCTCCCCACGTTTGAGGGCAACACTGACGGTGGTCGACCGGCTTTTCAAAGCCGCACACTTCATTCCTCTCTCCAAACTACCCTCGGCCAAGGAGACGGCCCAGCTTATGGTGCAGGAGTCTTCCAGATCCACGGACTCCCAGTGGTCATGGTCTCCGACAGGAGTCCTCAGTTCTCAACCCCACCACCTGGAGTCAGCAGCTGGTATGGGTTGAGTACGCCCGCCACAACCTTCCTTGCTCTGCCACGGGTCTCTCACCCTTTGAGTGTTCCCTGGGCTATCAACCCCCACTCTTCTCCGAGCAAAAGGAAGACGTCAGCATACCCTCGGCCCAGATGTTTGTCTGCCGCTGTCATCATACCTGGAAGAGAGCCCGGTCGGCTCTTCTCAAAATCACCTCCAGAGATCCCCTCACCACAGAGAGAAACACGTATATAGAGAGAGATCCCCTCCCCACAGAGAGAAACACAGATATATAGAGAAACCCCCTCCCCCAGAGAAACACAGATATATAGAGACCCCTCCCCATAGAGAGACACCCTCACACAGAGAGAAACGCATATATAGAGAGAGATCCCCTCCCCACAGAGAGAAACACAGATATATAGAGAGACCCCCTCCCCCAGAGAAACACAGATATATAGAGACCCTCTCCCCATAGAGAGACACCCTCACACAGAGAGAAACGCATATATAGAGAGAGATCCCCTCACCACAGAGAGAAACACATATATAGAGAGAGATCTCCTCACCACAGAGAGAAACACATATATAGAGAGAGATCTCCTCACCACAGAGAGAAACACATATATAGAGAGAGATCCCCTCCCCATAGAGAGACACAGATATATAGAGAGACACCCTCCCCCAGAGAAACACAGATATATAGAGAGACACCCTCCCCCAGAGAAACACAGATATATAGAGACCCCCTTCCCATAGAGAGACACCCTCACACAGAGAGAAACACAGATGTATAGAGAGACCCCCTCCCCACAGAGAGAAACACAGATATATAGAGACCCCCTCCCCACAGAGAGAAACACAGATATATATAGAGACCTCCTCCACACAGAGATACAAACAGATATATATAGAGAGACCCCCTCCCCACAGAGAGAAACACAAATATATAGAGAGAGACCCCCTCCCCACAGAGAGAAACATGTATATAAAGAGAGAGATCCCCTCCCCACTGACAGAAACACAGGTATATAGAGAGACGCCCTCCCCACAGAGAGAAACACAGCGAGAATACACAAGTTCCTGGTATACCTTTAAGGCTTAGCCTGTCTTGTCTTTACGTGAGGCTTGTCTGAGCATTAAAAAGGCAGGCAGGCACAAGGTGGGGACCTCTTCAGATCTGGCTGCTATTAAAAGGCTTGTGATCTCCTCATGTTTACCCACACTTACAACACTCCGCTGTGGCTGTGTGGAGTAGTGGAGCGGGGTACTCTGGCGCTGCTGCTGCCTCTTTGATGTGAAGTTGATCCTTCAGAGTGTGCTCCTGGTAATTGCACTCTCTCTCTCTCTCTCTCTCTCTCTCTCTCTCTCTCTCTCTGTCTCTCAATGTCTCTCTCTTTCTGTGAGCCTAGAGTACTATGAAGATGCAGACGTGGTGTTTTCACTGTGATCCTTTTCACCTCCATCTCTCCTCTGATCTAAAATGAATAGCAAGCAGATATAGCTAGCGACATCCATTACGCAAACAATTGGGGGTTTTCGTGCGTTTCACTTCCTTATCAGAACATTTGTGGAGAAATGGTGGAGATTTCAAAGCATTAGCAGTAGGACAATTGTGGACAATTACAACAGCAAGATGCTATAGAGCCAACCAGTGTATATTCAGTCAACCAGTGATGTCCACTTTCTGTACTGTAGCGGTGGACATGTCCGTTTTTCTAATTCACTCTACCACACCTATATTACCATCATTGAAAAGTGGAGCCAGATAAAGCAAAGAAACGGACGGATCACAAAATGTCCATGTTGAACACTCAGTGAGACATGCTCCTTGTTTACTGGCTTAGTCTCTGTGGAATCATTTGCAGTAATGACACTTGATGTGAATTCGGTTCATTTTCCTCTGCCACCGGTTAATTCCTACCCTGTCGATCACATGCAACGCGTTCGATGTCGTGCTGTGCAGAACACCTGTGTATTATATAGTCATTACTTTGATTATAACTAACATGGGGTGCAGCAGAGAAAGCTCTTTAAAAACCGGCAGAGGATTTCAACACATACACAAACACACCAATGGGACCCTAAGCATCTATGCATTGTGTACTAATAATAATACTGGGGCAGAAATAAAAGTATTGTGCTGTGTGGGGGTAGAGTGGTGTATTGTAATACGCCGTCAAGGGCATCCTGTAGGTTCATGCAACTGGTCAGAAACACTGACAAGCCATAACTTCAAGTCTTATTCTGACTCTCATGCGAACGTCCATGGCTTACAGACGGGTTTTAGAATAACTTAATAAGAATAACTTCTTATTTTGCTAACTATTCCCTTGTGTCTGGTTAAAGGGTAAATGTAGCATTTTCTTTGGACATTTGAAAGAGTACACTGTATATAGACTGTATTAGGTGTACATGCTGTTTCATGGTATTTTCATCCTTACTGTGTTCTTCACCAATTCCTTTTTATGATGAGTGTAATCGACTGACAGCTGCTATGCACCTGTTATGCACCTGTTATGAAGGTACTGTTCAAATGAAGTAGACAGACTGGTATCCTCTCAGTGCTGTGTTCCTGCCGGACCACATAACTAGGCTACATGTCTTTTGTCAGGGTTAGGTTTAGAGAGGCCCGTAGGTTGGTTAAGTAGTCTAGCAGACTCTATGGGGTTTATTTGTGTTGGTCCCCAATTAGAGGCAGCTGCATTGCGTTGTCTCTAATTGGGGATCCTGTTTAGTGTGTTCCTTTTACACCTGTGTGTGTGTGTGTGTGTGTGTGTGTGTGTGTGTGTGTGGTTCTTTGTTAGGGTTTGCCTCCCGTGAGAGCTGCATGCCGTCTCACGGTGTATTTTAGTATCTTTGGTTTGCTTATCTGTAAATTAACTACTATGCTAACTACTGCGCTGCTCCTTGGTCATTCCCACACCCACATCTTTTAATGAATGAAGTAGACAAACGCCGTATCCTCTCAGTGCTGTGCTCACGCCAGACCAAATAACTAGGCTACATGTCGTTTAATTAATTAAGTAGACTTCTCTTCCTTCCTTATGCTACATATGCAGCCAGTTCTCCAGCAATAAATAATACCACACTCTTATTTGCTAAGGTTAATACACCTATAATGTGTTGACTAGTAAAATTGCAAAAACAAATACATGTAATTCATAAATGTACACACATTTTCCACGACTGTACTTTTCAATATCTGGAAGCAGTTTTTGGAATAGATGGGATCGATGCAATATGCCCTCGCTGCATTGTAAAGTCTGACAGATGTTGAGTCTCAGAGAGACAGAGGCCCCACAGCGCATGGAGACTGACTGTTGTGGCAGAGAGCACAATGAAGTGAAGAGACAGCGAGGGCATGGACTCCCCTGTCACTACACCTGAACCTGCCTTGGAGGCGTTTCAAGTCTATGGAAGATTAAAGCACAGTCAGAATGGCTGGCCTTTGTCGCAGTCACCATTCATTTACATTTACACACACACACAAAAAAAAAAGAAGGCCAACCTGTCTCGTGTGACTTGTCTGTGTGTAATGGAGACCTTCAAAACGGGACCGGCAAACCCTGTCAAAAATGGGAAAGGAACGGGTGTTTCAAATATTGAAGAGGCGCTCGCGAAAAAATAACACCCCCCCCCCCCCCCCCCGGAAAGATGGAGGGCTTCAAAGTGAAAGACATAAAAGTGCATTCTGAGGCATGCAGGTATAAATACCGGATCATTGAGGAATCGGATCAATATCTGTCCTCACCCTTTGCAGTACAAGCCTTTGAAGCCTTTCCTCCAGGAACCTGCTAGACTATACATTTTTATGAATTGATGATGCACTAGAATGTAGACAAGTTTGAACCAAACTTTATCGCATTGTCTTTTCTCCATGGCTTTCCAAGCATATCTAATACATGCAGTGTACGTTTCTATCCAGCTGGAGTATTTGGGTTCATAGTGTACCCATTTAAATGGAAGTGGATGGTTTAGCAGTTAAACACGTTTTGAAACAGCTAACTCCTTAGGGAGCTTTGATTTCTAAAACAGTATTAATTTCATTGCAGGATTGTAGCATAATTGTAGGTTGCTGCTGCCAGTGTACGGCAAACTGTCCATTGGCTCTACATTTCACAAGGATTTATGTACACCCAGATGGGAAATTGTCTGCCTCATGCCCAACAGGTGGACCAATTGACAAGTCAACATGACAATCATTTTGTCTCTCAATTAGTGACGGAGATGAGCGTTCTCGTTTTTATATGCCTTGTTTACAACACGATTTTCACCCTCACTATATGCTGTTGATCTCTCATTTCTAAGCCGATGGAAATGTACATGGATTTGAATTTAATTGTATTTTCTTTGCAGACATGTGGTAAATAGTTTGGTTCCTAAAACTAAATGGCCATAATTTCATATTCACTCATGTGCTAAATGCAAATGGCTACCTAGTCTAAGCTATACTTTACTTGGTAACGCTTTACTTGAAACCCAGTATCATAACACTTTATGACACGGTCATAACCATGTCATAACATGTCATAACAGCTGACGCAACTTGTCATTACCTGTCATAATAGTGCATTCTGAAGCATGCAGGTATAAATACCGGATCATTGAGGAATCTGATCAATATCTGTCCTCATCCTTTGCAGTACAAGCCTTTGAAGCCTTTCCACAAGGAACCTGCTACACTATACATGTTTATGAATTGATGATGCACTAGAATGTAGACAACTTTGAACCAAACTTTATCGCATTGTCTTTTTTCTATCCAGCTGGAGTATTTGGGTTCATAGTGTACCCATTTAAATGGAAGTGGATGGTTTAGCAGTTAAACACGTTTTGAAACAGCTAACTCCTTAGGGAGCTTTGATTTCTAAAACAGTATTAATTTCATTGCAGGATTGTAGCATAATTGTAGGTTGCTGCTGCCAGTGTACGGCAAACTGTCCATTGGCTCTACATTTCACAAGGATTTATGTACACCCAGATGGGAAATTGTCTGCCTCATGCCCAACAGGTGGACCAATTGACAAGTCAACATGACAATCATTTTGTCTCTCAATTAGTGACGGAGATGAGCGTTCTCGTTTTTATATGCCTTGTTTACAACACGATTTTCACCCTCACTATATGCTGTTGATCTCTCATTTCTAAGCCGATGGAAATGTACATGGATTTGAATTTAATTGTATTTTCTTTGCAGACATGTGGTAAATAGTTTGGTTCCTAAAACTAAATGGCCATAATTTCATATTCACTCATGTGCTAAATGCAAATGGCTACCTAGTCTAAGCTATACTTTACTTGGTAACGCTTTACTTGAAACCCAGTATCATAACACTTTATGACACGGTCATAACCATGTCATAACATGTCATAACAGCTGACGCAACTTGTCATTACCTGTCATAATAGTGCATTCTGAAGCATGCAGGTATAAATACCGGATCATTGAGGAATCTGATCAATATCTGTCCTCATCCTTTGCAGTACAAGCCTTTGAAGCCTTTCCACAAGGAACCTGCTACACTATACATGTTTATGAATTGATGATGCACTAGAATGTAGACAACTTTGAACCAAACTTTATCGCATTGTCTTTTTTCTATCCAGCTGGAGTATTTGGGTTCATAGTGTACCCATTTAAATGGAAGTGGATGGTTTAGCAGTTAAACACGTTTTGAAACAGCTAACTCCTTAGGGAGCTTTGATTTCTAAAACAGTATTAATTTCATTGCAGGATTGTAGCATAATTGTATGTTGCTGCTGCCAATGTATGGCAAACTGTCCATTGGGTCTACATTTCCTGCCCTGCATTTAAGCAGGATATCCGCTGTTATGAAAGCATTCATGGAAAACCAATTTGTGTGCAGGTGTCAATCAGTTATTTTCATTTGAAAATGAAAGAACTTCAGATATGTATCTTTTTATCAATTAAAAGGCAAGTTCTGTAAAATGAACACATTGTAAAGGAACTGCTCTGTTCTGAAGAAGCTGGCTCTGGTAAATGTCAATTTCCACCGTTTTTTGTGTTTCTTGCTCGACGGTTGCAGATGTAGCGAGGAGTGAAGGTTGACTGGGCCATTTCAGTTCACCGCTCTTCATTGTGTATCTCTCACTCAACAAACCGAACCATGACATTGACTCAGGGAGCTTGTCAACGTGCAGCCTGGTCTCATAGACTCGACGTAACATAGTAAATATATATCCTGGACACTGAAATTAGTATGATCTATTAGGTTTGGAACGGTTACATAAGACAGAGGGTTACTTAACACTAGAACTGCTTAAGCAATCATTTGGACTGCTCATGAATAAATACAGATATGACTCATTTTTTAAGTCATGCCCCCCTCTGTCCTTGACTTTTTATCTCAATATCACTAACAGAACTGGAGTTATAACCAGTTTTGTCATTTTCTCATGTTGCTCCTCCTTCTCCTGACAGTATGGCCTGCTCTGTCTCCAAACAGTGGAAGGTGCCCAGTTGATAATCACCCCGATAAATGGTATGTATCCTACATCAGTCCACTAAACCCAAGCATTCTTATCAATCTACTCTCGCCTACTTGGAGTACACAGTGAGAGTGTGCGTAATTTACAATGACAAGAAGACCAAGATGCTGCTTTTATCACTGCTACAAGATCTGAATGAAAACGATTGAGATGGCGGGGAAGAAATGAATCATGACATCTCTGAAGATTATTCTCCTGATTCTGAGCCTCCGCCTGAACCTACACCTCTGAGGCCTAAGTGCAAAAAAATCCAGAATGGTGTGCATTGAGCAGGTGCCCGCGCCACCCCCAAATGAAACGATGAGACAGGAGAGAGGAAGCACAAGCTGGTGACAATGCTACGGTTTGACTATCAACACAAAATGTGATCACTGGCCCTATATCTCAAGCAAAAAACAGGCACCAGTGTTCGTTGTTTATGTGACATGGACATGCTGCAGCACATCAGCGACTGTACTGTGGCTGCGGTGCACAGGGAGCAAGGAAACACTGCCTGGGATCTGTCTGTTGATGAGCTGTTAGCATTCATTTCAATCCTGTATGTCTGTGCAGCTTCTGGGATCATGTCACGGGATCGCTTCAGAGAGATCATGTGTTACCTCCATTTTGATGACGAAGAAACGAGAACGCAACACCTGGAAACAGACACTTTTATTGATTATAATGCAATTATTGCTTTTGTGCTGATTTTCACTATTTATCAAGCACACTTGGGACTTACAAGGATGTTTTGGCTACTGACGTTTTCATTATTTCACCGGGAGTCTTGCTAACCGTGCATCTTCGTGGTTGAGGTATTTTTTTGTTTGTTTTGTTGTTATTAAAATAAGCTGTTACCTTGTTCCAACATACTGTATGATTATCTGTTTCATAGTTGTAACAAAGGAACTCCACAAATAACATTTATTGAACACTTGAATTGTGGATTATTTAAAAAAACATACGTTTTACATATAGACAGTTACATAAACTAATGAATATTATATTATGTTATTTGAAATAAATAAATAATTGTATTCTAACGTTACCGAAGACCTTCATAAGCACAACCAAATAATACTTTCTGCGATAGAATATATGACATATTAATTGTACTATTAGAATGTTGCAGTCGGAATGACTGCTCCTTAGCTTGAAGGCGATTCCCTTCGAGGTCCAGCGGTTCTAATGTTAAGGCTAAAAACAAAAGTAGGGTGGTTGTTCGGGGTGGATGGGTAGGAATATAATGTGCACGTCTAGCAACCCAAAGGTTGCGTGTTCAAATCTCATCACGAACAACTTTAGCATTTTAGCTAATTAGCAACTTTGCAACTACTTACTACTTTTTAGCTACTTCGCAACTACTTAGCATGTTAGTTAACGGTTCCCTTAACCCTAAACCTTTCCTTTCTCTTTAATCTAACGCCTAACCTTAACCTTGATCTTAACCCTTAACCCTTAACCCCTAGCTACCTTGCCACCTAGGTAACTTTAGAACAAATTGGAATTCATAACATATCATAATTTTGCAAATTCATAACACATTGTAAGAATTGCAATTCGTAACATATCGTACGAATTGCAATCTGTAAAATATCATACAACTTGCAATTCCTAACATTTCATGTGAAATGGATGATAGACATCCACAAATTAATTCATACCGTACTAAACGTAACATATCATACTAATTGGAGTGTGCTAGGTTTACATTTAGTGTGGTACGTCTACCCATGAGTCCAGGTTGCAATGTGTCAGAGTGCATGCAGGCGCGCTCTGAAGATGAAGGAGAAAGAGAAACAACATGAAAGACCCGTTTGTTGTTGTGAAGGTGGTGGTTGGATGGGATGCTTGGGGATGGCCATTCCTGTAATTGTCCACATTATGGAAAACCGTGGGAAAAGGCAGGCCAGTGGAAACAATCTCTCTGAGCCGCCTTCTGTCATGTGACATCTTCCGTTTTCCAAACCCAGGGATCATCCATGTGTAAGCCATACCTACCGATGCAATACCTATGAGAAAAAAAACTCACCAACTCAGGAGATGTGGTATTTCCCGTGGCCTGAAAATATTTTTTGCATCACATCCCATTAGCTCAGAGTGTGGATGAGGAATACCACCCATGTTTTTAAAACATGTTTAGGCCTGCATTTTTTTAAAGGGCTTAAACGTTTCAGAGGCTTTCAGTCTCGTAACATTTCAAGCAGATTTTCAGTGGGGACGGAAGTGGGCTATGGGAACAGGTTCTGTTCAAGTTCGTTGTAATACCTTTCGGATCATGGCCTACATCGCGTGCCCAACACTCATTCACTGTAAGCGGTGTACAGATGTCAGCCAGTTGGACAGGGACAGATGTGGCCCCATGTTCCTCTTTCCATATGATTTAAATTGGTGTCCAAATGGGTTTAGAGCCAAATTAGGGGGCGTCAAAGAAATTACCACTGACATCAGCAAGGGTTCCGTTTGGTGGGCTAAAACTGTTGGGTCTACAGCGTTGGATAACCCGCTGTGACAAGATAGATAGATAGATAGATAGATAGATAGATAGATAGATAGATAGATAGATAGATAGATAGATAGATAGATAGATAGATAGATAGATAGATAGATAGATAGATAGATAGATAGATAGATAGATAGATAGATAGATAGATAGATAGATAGATAGATAGATAGATAGGTACTTTAAGTCCCCTAACCTCACCCCATCTGGCAGTCTGTCTGTCTGGACAACCTTCTTTGGCTGTAAATCTGGGAGCCTCATTTCTCAAACAAACTAAAGCTTAATTCAATCAAGCCCAAGTTATTAGACTACAACCTCTGGATTCTCTGTGAAACTACACCAAGGCTATATGTAAAGGGGGGTTTATAGTGGCTCTGTTTGATTTCACCTCGCTGCGAGGGGGAGTAAGTTGATCAGTCAGTGAAAAATGAATTGGTGAAAAAATGGTAGCGTAGCCATAGAGCGTCCCAGGAAAAACATCCATAAGCCACTTATGTGGATAAGCTAAGTGGGCAAACCTTACTCACTCCTCTTAATATGCCCTGGCTTTACTTAGGCAAAGGGAGAACTGTACAGATATGACGTAGCCTGTATCACCCCAATATTAATCTTAATACAACAATTGACTCTTGAATAGTTTAGCTGTGCCCCAGACCATTAGGCCGCATGGCTGTGGCTTTAAATATTAAGCAGGCTTTGTAAGATTTGATGAAATGTTTGGTAAATGGTGAAAGTCAAAGTACGCTCATGTGTTCTCTTTTACCCTCGCGCTGTAAATGATAGATATGTTCTTACGAGACGGGAGGCTGTTTTTAGCAACGGTTGTGGTATCGGCTTTTGACTCGAGCTTCCATGATTTAAGATGACAGACGACACCAAGATCCATTAGGCTTTTACCTTGTCTATGTTGCACAACCAATGCTTTGACAGACTCGGAATTATTAGGATTTTATAATATTGTGACCACAAATACTTTAGCAGGCCTATGTGGGCATAGTCATTTTTTGTGTGCACCAAGGCTATATTCTTGGCCATTCCCTTTAGATACAGAACCTCTATCTGAGTTCACACTGTAGATGCCAACATGGTACCATTAGAGCTTTGAATCTCATACAATCTCATACAAGTGTCCTGTGCTGAACTGGGACTTCTTCGTGACTTGTGTAGTAAAAATCGAAACCCCTTTCATCTATAGAGGGCTTAAAAGGTCAAACCCTCTATGTTGTACTCCCTCCCCCACCCCAAAGGTTGTAACAAACTGCACCTTTTATTGTGGACGAGCCAAGGCTGGGGGGGACTGCCTTGGGTTCAGACGGTCCAGACCCTGTCAGACTCAAAATGGGTTCTGCTTTGTTTCACCCCCTGACCCCGAGGCCCAAACAGAGCCACGCAGGAAAAACATCAAGACCACTACCAGTGAAACTGTGAGATTAGATGAGGAGGGAAACAGAACTGCATTAATGAAAGGGGTTATTGTTGAGGATTTCCCTGTTATTGTGTGATTTAAGGTTTCCGGCATAGGCCTGCTGTAAGATATATAATAGGCCTGCTGTAAGATATATAATAGGCCTGCTGTAAGATATATAATAGGCCTGCTGTAAGATATATAATAGGCCTGCTGTAAGATATATAATAGGCCTGCTGTAAGATATATAATAGGCCTGCTGTAAGATATATAATAGGCCTGCTGTAAGATATATAATAGGCCTGCTGTAAGATATATAATGGGCCTGCTGTAAGATATATAATAGGCCTGCTGTAAGATATATAATAGGCCTGCTGTAAGATAAATAATAGGCCTGCTGTAAGATAAATAATAGGCCTGCTGTAAGATATATAATAAGCCTGCTGTAAGATATATAATAGGCCTGCTGTAAGATATATAATAGGCCTGCTGTAAGATATATAATAGGCCTGCTGTAAGATATAATAGGCCTGCTGTAAGATATATAATAGGCCTGCTGTAAGATAAATAATAGGCCTGCTGTAAGATATATAATAGGCCTGCTGTAAGATATATAATAGGCCTGCTGTAAGATATAATAGGCCTGCTGTAAGATATATAATAGGCCTGCTGTAAGATATAATAGGCCTGCTGTAAGATATATAATAGGCCTGCTGTAAGATATAATAGGCCTGCTGTAAGATATATAATAGGCCTGCTGTAAGATATATAATAGGCCTGCTGTAAGATATATAATAGGCCTGCTGTAAGATATAATAGGCCTGCTGTAAGATATATAATAGGCCTGCTGTAAGATATAATAGGCCTGCTGTAAGATATATAATAGGCCTGCTGTAAGATATAATAGGCCTGCTGTAAGATATATAATAGGCCTGCTGTAAGATATATAATAGGCCTGCTGTAAGATATAATAGGCCGCTGTAAGATATATAATAGGCCTGCTGTAAGATATATAATAGGTCTGCTGTAAGATATATAATAGGCCTGCTGTAAGATATATAATAGGCCTGCTGTAAGATATATAATAGGCCTGCTGTAAGATATATAATAGGCCTGCTGTAAGATCAATAATAGGCCTGCTGTAAGATCAATAATAGGCCTGCTGTAAGATAAATAAAAGGCCTGCTGGAAGATAAATAATAGGCCTGCTTGTGGCATTTTGCACCTGCTACTTTCGTTGTGGCATTTTGCACCTGCCCTGTGTTTTGTTGTTGTAGCTGCTTGACAAAGACATTTCCCCCTCGGGGATCAATAAAGTACCTACCTATCTATCTATCTATCTATCTATCTATCTGTCTGTCTGTCTGTCTGTCTGTCTGTCTGTCTGTCTGTCTGTCTGTCTGTCTGTCTGTCTGTCTGTCTGTCTGTCTGTCTGTCTGTCTGTCTGTCTGTCTGTCTGTCTGTCTGTCTGTCTGTCTGTCTGTCTGTCTGTCTGTCTGTCTGTCTGTCTGTCTGTCTGTCTGTCTGTCTGTCTGTCTGTCTGTCTGTCTGTCTGTCTGTCTGTCTGTCTATCTATCTATCTATCTATCTATCTATCTATCTATCTATCTATCTATCTATCTATCTAAGCGGAAATATTGGTTGAATCTAATTTCATTGTCAAATGCTTTGCTTAGTATTTTAAGAAACATTATCTTGTTTGCCATATTTGAAAGAGTGAGGCGGTCTGTTGTCGGCTTTGCATATCATTTGCATATTGTTTTCCTGACTTCTGAAGAGAATTTACTTTTTAACAGAAACATTTGGCTAACATTTTATTCTCTTGTTTGGGCCCTGAAATCGGTTTGAGAAAATCTACATTTTGGTCGTCCATTGGGATAAGAAAGGGAGATCTTTAACATTGGATTCCCATGGCTCCTCCCATTTAATGCCATTGACTGACTTGGAGATGTGCTGCTTTAGCCAATCAATCTAGAGAGTGGACAAGCCGTGGGCCGTCTATGGAGATGAAGGGAGGACAAGGAGGAGCCTCCTATTGTTTTGGGGCCCCTATGTCACTCAGTCCTTGACCTTGGTGAGCAGGCCCCAGCACTCAGCCCGGGTTGAGAGGGGCCGAGAGGGGCTGGAACACAGGCTTTGCTGCTCAATATTGGGTAGACACCAGCTTTCAAGCCAGGGATCAGGGGGTCATCATCTGGAGTATTAATGAGTGACCTTTGGGAAAAAAACGGTGGGCGAAAAGAAAAAGGGGAGAGAGAAAGCTGTAAAGACCTGAGAGAAAAGGAGAGCCTGAGACCTGTTTCACCAAGATAACGGAGATGGCTATGGAAATGCATCCATCACCAGCCTACTAAGCCAGGAGCCTTCTTTTGTGTGCCCGTGTAGGGCCCTGTTGACTGAGAGAAGAGAGAGCGGGAGGGCTGGGGGGAAGGCAATCTGTGGAGGTGGAGACAGGGACAGGAAGGGGGGAGGCAAAGGGGGAGGGAACGGGAGGGTTGCGCAGACAAGGGCCACTGGGACCGACGCTCTCATTGCTTATTCAACAGGGGAGCAGATAGATCTCTCAGAAGATAGGAGGCCCACCAATCTTTTGAATGGGGGCTTCAGCCAGAGCTTCCAGCTATCATGCAGGAGATTTCTAATTTCGCCGCTGAGCACGGCGGAGGGGTTGTGTGTGACAGAAGGGGGCAGGGTGAGTGGTGGGTTGAGGGAGGGGTTGAGCGATAGGAGGACGAGGGGGAGGGTTGTATTTACAGCATCAAAGAGATGAGAGACACATGCAGACACTTCTTTCTGGATAGGTTGTTCAGCTCATATGCTGAGGAAGAAATGAACATCAAGTGTTGGTGACAACGGACCTGTTTCTGATGGCTTTGGGGGAAATATAATTTCTCCCAAAGAATTACCTGTCATTGTTGAACTCATTATCTAGATTTTTAATCTATGCGAAGTTGGTGTCAATTTGCATATATTTTTCTTAACACTTATTGTATATGAAATACATTGACATAAGGCTCCTGCAGAGCACTTTGAGAAGATAACAAGATCACGGTCTTCATGACCATAAGCTCCTGATATACATCGACATCTCTTTCTACATAAACAGTCTAATGACATTTGCATGTCCTGACGGTAGGGTTGTCTGGGCAACTCTATGTTTGAGTTTTGCTGGTCCCCAATTAGAGGCAGCTGTCATAAGTTGTCTCTAATTGGGGATCTAATTTAAGTTAATTATTGTGCCCACCTGTGATTGGTTCTTTGTTTGTTCATGTCGCACATCAGTTCCTGGTTTCGTTCTCTCCTTTGTTTTGTTGTGTTTGGTGACAAATAAAAGGAAAGGCTTCACACTACTGCTCAGCGCCTCGGGCCCTATCTAAGAAGAAATACTATATTTTAATCAACCAAACATTTTTTTTTTTTTTAAAGGATCTAAACATGAAACAGAGCAGTACCTAGCCAATTGCTTTGCCCTAGTTTTTGTCAGGCTCGCAACCTGGAGGCCACACACTGTTAGCCTGTGTACGTGGCCGGGACTGCCAAATATCAGCGCCACCAGTTTGCACCTACACCCGAGGCTGTTCAGGCGTGCCACGAGGGGCTGGTATTTAAGCAGATTCTCAGCAAAGGCCTCCTCCATGCCGTCAAATGTACACATTTTTTTATTTATTTTATTTAACCTTTATTTAACTAGGCAAGTCAGTTAAGAATACATTCTAATTTTCAATGACGTCCTACCCCGGCCTCCCCTAACCCGGACAACGCCCGATCACGGCCAATTTGTGATACCTGGGATCGAACCAGGGTCTGTAGTGAAGCCTCTAGCAATGAGATGCAGTGCCTTAGACCGTTGCACCAACTGGAGAGCCCCAAAATGAGTCAAATGAGCAGCCCACTTCCACAACTAGCACCTCCCCCTGGCCTCCCCCACAACAACAATATCTGGCATATTTGGCCCATAGGAATGTTTATGCATGTCTGCTATTAGTCTCACCTCACTGCCTATCAGGTCAACAAGGTGGTCATATCTCGCAATGTACAAATCCTTGTATGAACAGCAGCCATTCACAACATAGGCAATGGACTCCATTACATTTGACTCATGTAGAAAACAAAATGAGTCATGGTTTGCAGGGTACCAGAGTGCTAGATTATATTTTGTTGGTAGAACTTGCAGCCTCGCCTTAACAATAAAAGTGAGAATGTCCTCCGCAATGGCAGAATTCTGGTACATGGAATGGGAGACAGAGAGGTCAGCACAGTCCAGAGCAGCCAGTTTCCCCTGTAGCCTCAGGCCAGTCCTGGAATGGGAGACAGAGAGGTCAGCACAGTCCAGAGCAGTCAGTTTCCCCTGCAGCCTCAGGCCAGTCCTGGAATGGGAGACAGAGTGGTCAGCATAGTCCAGAGCAGCCAGTTTCCCCTGCAGCCTCAGGCCAGTCCTGGAATGGGAGACAGAGTGGTCAGTATAGTCCAGAGCAGCCAGTTTCCCCTGTAGCCTTAGGCCAATCTATTGTTGCAGTAGATGTAGTATGAGATGTTCCATCATGGGTGACAGAAGCCTCCACAACAACAATGCAATCTGCCACAAGATGCAGTCACAGACTCAGTTTGTATATCAGTCCGTGTCCACCTGAGCTCTAATCCAGTTGAGGTCCGGCCAGTCTGACCAGACTCCAAAGCCTGCAGCACCAGTGTCCAATTTTCTGTAGGCCTTTCCACTGAAGCCAAGAAAGTTGTCCTCAGTGTCCTTGGCCTGTGGAACCTTCCTCCTCTGTACGTCCAGAAGGAGGGAGGCACTGGCTAACTCCTTAACAGTCACATTGTCACTGTTGAGCATGTTCAACAGTTGACAAAACATAATCTGACCTTTACTGCATTAACGGCAGCAGTTACAACGGGTGTGCTCAAGTTACTGGATGTTAGTAAATAACCATGTTTTGGCACAGAGCTGCAGCACTCATGTCTGGTCCCCGCGAGCATGCATACACAGTTCTGGAAATTCGGCAAACAAAGACCTTGGCAAAAACTGCACAGCAAGGCAAACAAAATCTTTCTCTGTCCAGTGTCTGTGTTCTTTTGCCCATCTTAATCTTTTATTTTTATTGGCCAGTCTGATATATGGCTTTTTCTTTGCAACTCTGCCTAGAAGGCCAGCATCCCAGAGTCGCCTCTTCACTGTTGATGTTGATACTGGTGTTTTGCGGGTACTATATAACGAAGCTGCCAGTTGAGGACTTGTGAGGCATCTGTTTCTCAAACTAGACACTCTAATGTACTTGTCCTCTTGCTCAGTTGTGCACCGGGGCCTCCCACTCCTCTTTCTATTTTGGTTAGAGCCAGTTTGCACTGTTCTGTGAAGGGAGTAGTACACAGCGTTGTACGAGATCTTCAGTTTCTTGGCAGTTTCTCACATGGAATAGCCTTCATTTCTCAGAACAAGAATAGACTAACGAGTTTCAGAAGAAAGTTATTTGTTTCTGTCCATTTTTAGCCTGTAATCGAACCCACAAATGCTGATGCTCCAGATACTCAACTAGTCTAAAGAAGGACAATTGTATTGCTTCTTTAATCAGCACAACAGTTTTCAGCTGTTTTAACATAATTGCAAAAGGGTTTTCTAATGATCAATTAGCCTTTTAAAATGATAAACTTGGATTAGCTAACACAACGTTCCATTGGAACACAGGAGTGATGGTTGCTGATAATGGGCCTCTGTACGCCTATGTAGATATTCCATAAAAATCAGCCATTTCCAGCTACAATAGTCATTTACAACATGAACAATGTCTACAGTGTATTTCTGATCAATTTGATGTTATTTTAGTCAACAAAAAAGTAGCTTTTCTTTCAATAACAAGGACATTTCTAAGTGACTCCAAACTTTTGAAATGTAGTGTATGTACAGTATATATTCTTAAGTCCATTTGTGTGTATTGGGTATATGTTGTGAAACTGTTAGATATTACTTGTTAGATATTACTGCACTGTCGGAGCTAGAAGCACAAGCATTTAGCTACACCTGCAATAACATCTGGTAAACACGTGTATGTGAGCAATGCCATTTGATTTGATTTGATAAGGTTCCACAGTTGACAGTGCATGTCAGAGCAAAAACCAAGCCATGAGTTCTAAGGATTGTGTCAAGTAACAACAAATGTGTGCAGCATTGAAGGTCCCCGAGAACACAGTGGCCTCCGTCATTCCTAAATGGAAGAAGTTTGGAACCACCAAGCCTCTTCCTAGAGCTGGCCGCCCGGCCAAAATGAACAATCGGGGGAGCAGGGTCTTGGTCAGGGAGGTGACAGAACCTGACAGAGCTTGAGAGGATCTCCTGAGAAGAATGGGAGAAAATCCCCAAATACAGGTGTTTTACATACTGTTTTACACACTTTATATGTATATACTGTATTCTAGTCATGGCTCAACCTACATAACTACTGCTGTACACACCTTTTCTATTCATATACTGTCCATACTGTCTATACACACCATCCTATATAACTACTGTCCATACTGTCTATACACACCATCCTATATAACTACTGTCCATACTGTCTATACTGTCTATACACACCATCCTATATAACTACTGTTCGTACTGTCTATACACACCATCCTATATAACTACTGTCTATACTGTCTATACTGTCTATACACACCATCCTATATAACTACTGTTCGTACTGTCTATACACACCATCCTATATAACTACTGTCTATACACATCATCCTATATAACTACTGTCCATACTGTCTATACTGTCTATACACACCATCCTATATAACTACTGTCTATACACACCATCCTATATAACTACTGTCTATACTGTCTATACTGTCTATACACACCATCCTATATAACCACTGTCTATACTGTCTATACTGTCTATACACACCATCCTATATAACTACTGTTCGTACTGTCTATACACACCATCCTATATAACTACTGTCTATACTGTCTATACTGTCTATACACACCATTATATAACTACTGTCCATACTGTCTATACACACCATCCTACATAACTACTGTCTATACTGTCTATACACACCATCCTATATAACTACTGTCCATACTGTCTATACACACCATCCTATATAACTACTGTCTATACACACCATCCTATATAACTACTGTCTA
This sequence comes from Thymallus thymallus, assembly GCA_023634145.1. NCBI lineage: Eukaryota > Metazoa > Chordata > Actinopteri > Salmoniformes > Salmonidae > Thymallus > Thymallus thymallus. The sequence goes on from CM042405.1 coordinate 35,329,206, forward strand.
TACACACCATCCTATATAACTACTGTCTATACACACCATCCTATATAACTACTGTCTATACTGTCTATACTGTCTATACACACCATCCTATATAACTACTGTCTATACTGTCTATACTGTCTATACACACCATCCTATATAACTACTGTTCGTACTGTCTATACACACCCTCCTATATAACTACTGTCTATACTGTCTATACTGTCTATACTGTCTATACTGTCTATACACACCATTATATAACTACTGTCCATACTGTCTATACACACCATCCTATATAACTACTGTCTATACTGTCTATACACACCATCCTATATAACTACTGTCCATACTGTCTATACACACCATCCTATATAACTACTGTCTATACACACCATCCTATATAACTACTGTCTATACACACCATCCTATATAACTACTGTCTATACTGTCTATACTGTCTATACACACCATCCTATATAACTACTGTCTATACTGTCTATACTGTCTATACACACCATCCTATATAACTACTGTCTATACTGTCTATACTGTCTATACACACCATCCTATATAACTACTGTCTATACTGTCTATACTGTCTATACACACCATCCTATATAACTACTGTCTATACTGTCTATACTGTCTATACACACCATCCTATATAACTACTGTCCATACTGTCTATACACACCATCCTATATAACTACTGTCTATACTGTCTATACACACCATCCTATATAACTACTGTCCATACTGTCTATACACACCATCCTATATAACTACTGTCTATACACACCATCCTATATAACTACTGTCTATACTGTCTATACACACCATCCTATATAACTACTGTCTATACACACCATCCTATATAACTACTGTCCATACTGTCTATACACACCATCCTATATAACTACTGTCTATACTGTCTATACACACCATCCTATATAACTACTGTCCATACTGTCTATACACACCATCCTATATAACTACTGTCTATACACACCATCCTATATAACTACTGTCCATACTGTCTATACACACCATCCTATATAACTACTGTCTATACACACCATCCTATATAACTACTGTCCATACTGTCTATACACACCATCCTATATAACTACTGTCCATACTGTCTATACACACCATCCTATATAACTACTGTCTATCCACACCATCCTATATAACTACTGTCTATACACACCATCCTATATAACTACTGTCTATACACACCATCCTATATAACTACTGTCTATACTGTCTATACACACCATCCTATATAACTACTGTCTATACACACCATCCTATATAACTACTGTCCATACTGTATATACACACTATCCTATATAACTACTGTCTATACACACCATCCTATATAACTACTGTCCATACTGTCTATACACACCATCCTATATAACTACTGTCTATACTGTCTATACACACCATCCTATATAACTACTGTCCATACTGTTTATACACACCATCCTATATAACTACTGTCCATACTGTTTATACACCCCATCCTGTATAACCACTGTCTATACTGTCTATACACACCATCCTATATAACTACTGTCCATACTGTTTATACACACCATCCTATATAACTACTGTCTATACACACCATCCTATATAACTACTGTCCATACTGTTTATACACACCAACCTATATAACTACTGTCTATACACACCATCCTATATAACTACTGTCTATACTGTCTATACACACCATCCTATATAACTACTGTCTATACTGTCTATACACACCATCCTATATAACTACTGTCCATACTGTTTATACACACCATCCTATATAACTACTGTCTATACACACCATCCTATATAACTACTGTCCATACTGTCTATACACACCATCCTATATAACTACTGTCTATACACACCATCCTATATAACTACTGTCCATACTGTCTATACACACCATCCTATATAACTACTGTCCATACTGTCTATACACACCATCCTATATAACTACTGTCCATACTGTCTATACACACCATCCTATATAACTACTGTCTATACACACCATCCTATATAACTACTGTCTATACTGTCTATACACACCATCCTATATAACTACTGTCTATACACACCATCCTATATAACTACTGTCCATACTGTCTATACACACCATCCTATATAACTACTGTCTATACTGTCTATACACACCATCCTTTGTAACTACTGTCTATACACACCATCCTATATAACTACTGTCTATGCTGTCTATACACACCATCCTATATAACTACTGTCCATACTGTCTATACACACCATCCTATATAACTACTGTCCATACTGTCTATACACACCATTCTATATAACTACTGTCCGTACTGTCTATACACACCATCCAATATAACTACTGTCCATACTGTCTATACACACCATCCTATATAACTACTGTCCATACTGTCTATACACACCATCCTATATAACTACTGTCCATACTGTCTATACACACCATCCTATATAACTACTGTCCATACTGTCTATACACACCATCCTATATAACTACTGTCTATACACACCATCCTATATAACTACTGTCTATACACACCATCCTATATAACTACTGTCCATACTGTCTATACACACCATCCACAAAGAACCACACACGTATGGCAGCTGCCTCTAATTCGGGACTAACAAACTCAAACATAGAGTTGCCCAGACAACACTATCGTCAGGCCCCGACAGTTAACCAAACCCAAACATAGAGATGCCACTAGGCATCCTTACCGTCAGGACCTGCCTAGTTAAATAAAGGTTTTATACTGTGTATTTAAATACTGTATTCTCGACATAGCTCATTCTATTATTTCTACTACTGTACATTACATTTTCGTTACACTGTTTATACATACCGCATATTTATTTATACACTGGATTCTTGACATATCTCACTCTAATATACAGTATCTACTGCTGTGTATGTCATATATTGTGTAAATTCATCCGGTGTATAGTAAATATGTATAGATTGCATTTTGATTACTGTTATGGTGCTATTTTGGTTAATTAATTTTGGCATTTCAAAATGTATAGTTAAAAAAATATATATATAAAAATTATATATTATTTATGTACTTGACATTTCACTTTATTGTTCAGAGCTAGTAACTTAAGCATTTTGCTGCACCCGCTATAACTTCTGCTAAACTGTGTACTTGACCAATAAACTTTCATTCGATTTGACTCAACTAGCTGCAACTGGCTTGTGTAAGCATTCTTCCTCTGTACATCAGAGACATTTTCGTCTGATATTTATCCAATACATTACTTTTACTGCATCCATATCTCTGTAAACTTAGCTCCTCTTGAACTTCAATTGCCTTCTAATAGATCAGTTTTAATCAAGTCAAACTCCTAGGTCAGCAGGGTTTAGTCCTCAATATGCGTCATACCCGAGAAGACTCAAGGATGTAATTGCTGCCAAAGGTGCTTCAACAAAGTACTGAGTAAACTTGTGTAAACCTGATATTTCAGTTTTTGCTTTGTCATTATGGGGTATTGTGTTAGGCTGATGTGGTAAAAAAACAATTTAATACATTTTTGAATAAGGCTGTAACGTAACAAAATGTGGAAAGAGTCAAGGGGTCTGAATACTTTCCGAAAGCACTGTAGAGACTAAATAGAGCTAGCTCAGCCGCAAAGTGGTAGGCCACACAAGCTCACAGAAAGGGACCGTAGAGTACTGAAGCCCGTAGTCCGTAAAAAACTCACTGCCGTGTTCCAAACTGCCTCTGGAAGCAATGTCAGCACAAGAACTGTTCGTCAGGAGCTTCATGATATGGGTTTCCATAGACGAGCAGCCGCACACAAGCCTAAGATCACCATGCGCAATGCCAAGCGTCAGCTGGAGTGGTGTAAAGCTCACCACCATTGGACTCTGGAGCAGTGGAAACGAGTTCTCTGGAGTGATGAATCACACTTCACCATCTGGAAGCCAACGGACGACTCTAAGATGCCAGGAGAACGCTACCTGCCCGAAAGCATAGTGTCAACTGTAACGTTTGGTGGAGGAGGAATAATGGTCTGGCGCTGTTTACAATAATATTCTAGACTATTCTGTGATTCCAACTTTGTGGCAACAGTTTGGGGAAGGCCCTTTCCTGTTTCAGCATGACAATGCCCCCGTGCACAAAGCAAGGTCCATACAGAAATGGTTTGTCCAGACCGGTGTGGAAGAACTTGACCGGCCTGCACAGAGCCCTGACCTCAACCCCATCGAACACTTTTGGGATGAATTGGAATGCTTACCACGAGTCAAGACACACACACTCACACAGACACACACACAGACACACACACACACACAGAGAGGAGGAAGAAAGGAAACAACACTGCTTCCTGCTGATGATTCCAGCTCTGTATGAACTGGTATAGAGACGCATTCACGTTAATGTACTGCCTTTAGCTTTTCTCTCCCTCAGGCTTATTATTTCCACCGGTCCGTCACTCCTCTCAGCTCCTGTCCATTGTGAAAACAGACGCACCACGGGCGCTTTACAGCAGAGTAATGTACACATTATTCATATCACTCCACAAAAGGTGCTCATTAAACTTTACATGGCCAATGCAGGAGACAGGCCCATATTGGACATGTTTTACCCCATCCCAAATGTCACTGTGGATGGATAGAGAGGGGGTTGCTGGGAAGGTGGTGGGGGGGGGGGGGGGGGTGTTTGGTCTGTGGCTTGCTTTGATTTGAGGGAGCAGGCCATTTGCAATGTGCAGCATCCACCTTGTCCATCTGAGCACAGGGAACAAAAGCCCCATGAGTGACATGACAAGTTAAGTTAAGGACCCGAAAATACAGTAGATGTTTTTATGTATGTAAATACAACAATTTAGTTGGAATATCAGTTGAAAGCCCAAAAAACTTAAAGGGTCTCAAATATAGGATGAATATAAGATCAAATATATTCCCACAGCGCTCATTTCCAGCTGTCATCAGGTAACTAATATATAAACCTTTATTTAACTAGGCAAGTCAGTTAAGAACAAATTCTTATTTACAATTACAGTCTACACCGGCCAAACTCGGACGACGCTGGGCCAATTGTGCGCCGCCCTGTGGGGCTCCCGATCCCGGACGGTTGTGATATAGTCTGGATTCAAACTAGGTTGTCTGTAGTGACGCCTCTAGCACTGAGATGCATTGCCTTTGATAACTGCGCCACTTGTAAATATAATTTACTCTATACATTAGACCAGTGTTCCCCAACTGTGGATTTATTTGGTTCCTAGGTTTTCGTAGCAAAATAAATATATATATATTTTGTATTATTTATCATTTTCATTGTTGGATATGATAGACTGTAAAATCCCCAGGAAATCAGCTACAAGTGATTTTCATTATGGAAATCGGTTCCCAAGTATTTCCACACATAATAGAGAGATGTGAAAACGTCCCGTGGCTGAATCTAGTTGATGATCCCTGCATTAGACTGTAAAATGAAACATTGATGAAGTACTAGTCTAAAGATGCACTGTTTTGACTAGTTTGCTGTTCAAGTCTACTTGCAGAATCCAGCAAAGTTTTTTGTAAAGAATTATAATAAATTGCCCGTTGGCCACCAGCTAAAATGTTTTTTTAATTTAGGAAATCAAAAATACAAAAAAGAGACGTGATCATTTCTCAATGTATTCAAGGTATGTTATTTTCAAATACAATCTCTTTTTGGCCTTAGTTGTGGTCAATGTGCAGTGTACAAATGTATATAATTATGTTCTGGCCCCCCCGACTATTCACTCTGACAAAAATCTGCCTGCAGCTGAAACAAGTTGCCTACCCCTGCTCTAAAGATTCAAAACACTGTATTACTCAGCATCAGATACATCTTCCAGTCGGCCTAAAAGCCTGTGGTGTCTTTCACAACACAAGCAACCTGCTAGAACGCTGCCCTCTGGGTAAGTCCTACATGTTTTGTTTTTTTCCCTGGCCCATGTCTCTGGTGAGTGTTCATCTCTTAATAATGCAACATTTAACCCTCCTGTACAGTGCATAAACAAGCTGGCTGGCAGGTACAGTAAGCTGGTGGGTCTAACAAAGGCCCCCATAGCTGAACAGAGAAAAACACCCAGAGTGAAATAAGATGTCATTTCAGAGCAACGGTAGCACTCTGGAAGCACATCTCTGTCTGCATACATCTCCTCCTCTGCTACCCCAAGGTCCCCTCCAACTCATAAATACATAATTACACCAACCGCCGCACCACGGTGATTTCTGCTTTCATCAGCTGTCAGAACTGACCTGAATTTCCATCACTGTTTGACCCAAATGCAGCCGTCAGATATGTTAATAATAGCTTACGTAACCGCTCAACCCTGTTTCCTCTGTTTGCTTTGCGTCTCAGACCCTAAAATAGCACCTGGCATGGATTGAGGAGAGGAAAAAGGTGAATAAAAACAGAAATGAGTGTATTTGCATCCATAAATTAACCTTGGCTTTGAAGTCTCGCTGCAAGAGACGCAGTGCGGTGGTGCGCTGCTGTACCTTTGAATGTTTAACACGAATGGAGAGACGGGGAAACAGAGAGAGATGATGTCGCATGAAAGCTCTGACCTGAACTGTTTCTATAAGGATAAACAAGTGGAGTGTTTCTTTTGATACATTTCACTTTTCCCTTCCTGTGTTTCTAGAAATGTACATGCAGTTGCAACAGTGATAATTACATCTGTATTTATTAAGATTTGGTCCAGACAGTAGGCCTTGGCTATAAAGCAAGACTGTGACATAATTATTTTACTCAATTTCGGCTGGATCTATTTCTTTGTCATACATTCAGTCTGTATTCATTTATGAATGATTCTCTTTGGGAAAACCTTCGGAAGGGTTTCGCAGTGCTACGACAATGTGTTTCTGGAATGACTCTTGTGAGGTCTTCCACCAACACAATCGTCAAGAGATCTTTTGAAGTCAAGTGTGTTCGACATTGTAGCTGAGGAACATGTGTACCTCAGTACAAGAAAGCTGGACAGGCTGTTCCGTTCGATTTATACAAAACATGGACGGGCCACAAAAAGGGGCTCGCCACTGATAGACCGCATCAGACGCAGAGATGCACAACATATGAATATTGTTAGGCATTAATACAATTGTAGTTCTCCGTTGTTAACCGTTTCAATTTATGTTCAAATCTTACGACATAAGTGCTTCTAAATCAACTGTCCAACTACAGTATTCTCCAGTTAGGCCAACTCCTCATTACTGTGTAGACTCAGTAGATCAGTTTTGTACAGCATAGAATCCCTATGATCTCTATGCCAAATAAAGACATACAGTATCACAAAGTCTCATCTAATGTGTCTGGTTCATAATGAGCCACACTACTTTATCAGATAATCATGCCTGATATCCACAATCTAGCACTGATAGCGTAGAAACAGACTCAACAAGTCGCAATGCTATCTAATTATCTGTAATTATGACAAATGTCAGCTCATGTTATTGTCAGACTCCGACAGGTGACATATCCTCCTCTCCTCCATATCCTCCAGCAGATAGTCTGTCCAACCTGCTATGTTTCTTCACATAATACCGGGCATCATTTCTTTCTCCCTTGCATAAACAGAGCCTGCAGTCAGAAGCCAGCCTGATCAAAGGGACAAATCTATCCAGGAGCAATCAGGTTGCTGAGCTAGCCAGGGCTGCTGACAACTCCAGGCTCTTTGATCACAAAGACATCATCTTCAGCAGCCCTGCATGGTTTTGTCTGAAGCCAGGAAATCAGGGAGGGGAGGGGGGGGGGGGGGGAGTGATCACTCCCTCTTGGTTCTCTTCCTCGCTGTGCCTCTTGGCAGACAAGATGAAAGCTACCCCAATTATAAGTGAAAATACCCCCACTGAACTAACCCATCTCAGGGTATACGAACGGCTATAGCCCAGCTATATCATCGCTGGATCTCCATAGAATGTCTATGAACGCGGCGATACAAAGATACCGTTGATTTCTTTTTTTTCTCTCTCTTCATTCTTCTCTGTCTGAGAAGCGTTGAGATAGTGTGCCGGTGCAATTGAGGTCACATCCGAAAGCAGACGACTCCCTGCTTCAATTTTGGAACCCTGGTTCTAATAACACAAGGTTGTTGGGGGGAGAAGTGAATATCTGTTCCCTACCCTCGGAACACCTCTCTTCCCGTCACCCCGTTGACTGGAAGTTAAAGGTTATTTTTTCTATGCGCGGAACAGGGATTTTGAATGATGGACAGGTGTACCGGCTTTGTGATTTGCGCTCTGCAACGGAAGGAACACAGAGATTTACATTACAGGTCTGACATAAGGCAAGCCCCACCACCCTTATCCTTCAGTTCCACCCCTATGATTGCCCCACCACGTCCCAAGCACCTAATCAACAGAGCTAGGCGTTATCTCACTTCCTCTGTTCTATATACGGATGAGTGCTATCTCCGTCTCTCTGTGACATATGACCTGGTGTGACCTGAGAGGGAAAGCTATCATGCCACAGTGCAGGCTTTATGAGTGCACTCAGATGATGGTGAAACCTTGATTCCGTATGGGGGACGACAGGTTTAAATGTTCAAACGCGTTTAAACCTGAACATAAAAAGAGGGGGGTTTAAATACACATCTCAGATCACATGTTTTTGTCAATTATCCAATGAAAACGCTTGCTGTATTAGCTGAATGAACAGGTGCAGTTAGTCAAACCTGTGTCAAACAGTGGAAGGGGACAGGTCTGGGTTGAGCAGGCAGAGTTGAAGCAGAGGTAGACACCTAAGGGACCGTCTTTAACATTCATTAAGACACGGTTTTCCATATTTCCATTTCAAACAATAATTTATTTAACTTTTTACTCTAAAACCATGTTAGTTAAAATCACCATACAAACCAAAACCAAGAAAACATAGTGGCACAGGAAGTGGTGCAGCCCGGGAGGCTGGCATCCATTTTCTCAAGACTTCATCCCCGTTAGCCATGCGCTCATCAAACAAACCCCTACAAGCACTAGCAAAACCTGTGATCCATCATGCCTCCAGACTACATTCACTTCCTGTGGGCTGACGCCTAGAACATAAAAAACATTCTGTGGATTCTGTGTTAAAATACACAGAATCAAAATCAATAGAAATTATTCACCTAGAGTGCATGCAAAAATGTCACAAGGGTACATCACCCTTCCGAGAGTAGCGACTGGGCATTTTACACATTTCTCACCACACACACCGGGACGGCAGCGGAGGGCACAGCCATTGCGGCCACAACAGTGCTGGGTGAGTGCCTCTCCTCAGTGCACCTCTGTCCCACTCAACCAACAAATATACAGTGCACACACCAGGTTTCAGATGCTCCACTAAAACCCATGGCCAACCAGGGCCACATACCACAACTAAATTCACCAATACATATACTAGAACAATCCCTTACCAAATAAATAAACACTTAAAATATTCCCATTCTCAGGTCCCTGATTCTGCCGACTACGCCAAATGTAATGTGGGGGAATTATCATATAAATATCTATTCCCGTAGCAGTGTTATGCCACCTCTTTTTAACGCTAGTTGAGGTCCTCGGTACTAAGCTAAACATAACACAGGTTCTTTGCATGAAGGAGTGGAGCATGGGAATCAGACAACAATATCAGGATGCAACAACAGTTCATTTTAATTTTCTGCGTCACAAAGGCCTACGATTTCCATACATCTTCTTCAGCTCCAGGAGCTCCGTAACGACTGTCCTACAAGACAGACTTCAACAGATAGCAATATCAGTGTTCTTACAAACAAATATCCCTAGGTTTATACATTTCATTCACATGCTCAAACACTTACAGAGGGCGTGCCCAGGGAGAAGGAGAGCAGGTCCAAGGGAAATATGGCCTAAAAACACTACAGTTACCATTGCTACAGTTACTCTTGACAAAATACCACCATCACTGCCCCCTTCCTACCAAGGCACGTCGACCTTAACATGGTAAAGGGGATATCCTGAATGACACAAACAGGAAGACTTTTATACAAAAGGCCACAACCTTAACACTAGAACCACTAAAGCAGTCATTTTGACTACTCATGAATTTAAGTAATGCCCCCCCCATCCTTGACTTTTCCTAAATAAGTCTATATAACACACTGTCGTTGGTAGAATCTTATCACAAACAGAACTTATAACCAGTTTCAGGAGGGCATGTCATTTTTTGATTGGTTTTCCCCGTTGCCCCTCCTTCTCCCCATTGAAAGTGCAGTGCCCAGCTGATAATCACTCCGATAATTGCCTCGAAACTGAACCTAAACTATAGCGAAACTAATTGCACACATATAACAACAGGTTAAATATATGGGGAGAATGGGTGAGTTGATGAGTGAGGGGAAGCGAATGATGCATAATTATTTAATCACCAATTGTGAATGAAGAACAGGGAAGGGCCATTCTATTCTATTGAGTCATTTTATTATCATCTTAAAATGGTATGTTCCCCATATCAGTCCCCCGAATCAATGCAGTCTTATCCGTCTACTCTGGCCTAGTTGGAGTAAGCTACACAGTAAGAGCGTGCGTAACTGTACATGCTGAACTGCTTTCAATATCTGGGAAAATATCCTCTTCGGGCAGCAGGTGAGCTAGTGTCGAAGAATGTGGTGATGAGTCTTGTGGAACCTTATGTTGGCAAGGGGAGAAACGTCACCATGCACTTCACTGTCATTGGGGAGAAACGTCACCATGCACTTCACTGTCATTTATGCACTACAACCAAAAAAGGTACTGTATGTCAAAGAGTGTCAAGCAAGTGAAAGTTATGAAAATTGTGTCAAATGTTTGGACGAGTGATAACAGCCAAATGAAATCCAACTGATACCATTGCGTGAAGATGCACACAAGCTGACAATTATTGACTGTTTATGACTGCTGCATTACCAACACTAATATACATTACAATGTCATTATTGCTTTTGTGCCGAGTTTGTTTTTCTTTCAATTTATATATACTGTATATATATATACAGTATGTATGTATGTACAGTGGGGAGAACAAGTATTTGATACACTGCCGATTCTGCAGGTTTTCCCACTTACAAAGCATGTAGAAGTCTGTAATTTTTATCATAGGTACTCTTCAACTGTGAGTGACGGAATCTAAAACAAAAATCCAGAAAATCACATTGTATGATTTTTAAGTAATTAATTTGCATTTTATTGCATGACATAAGTATTTGATACATCAGAAAAGCAGAACTTAATATTTGGTACAGAAACCTTTGTTTGCAATTACAGAGATTGTACGTTTCCTGTAGTTCTTGACCAGGTTTGCACACACTGCAGCAGGGATTTTGGCCCACTCCTCCATACAGACCTTCTCCAGATCCTTCAGGTTTCGGGGCTGTCGCTGGGCAATATGGACTTTCAGCTCCCTCCAAAGATGTTCTATTGGGTTCAGGTCTGGAGACTGGCTAGGCCACTCCAGGACCTTGAGATGCTTCTTACGGAGCCACTCCTTAGTTGCCCTGGCTGTGTGTTTCGGGTCGTTGTCATGCTGGAAGACCCAGCCACGACCCATCTTCAATGCTCTTACTGAGGGAAGGAGGTTGTTGGCCAAGATCTCGCGATACATGGCCCCATCCATCCTCCCCTCAATACGGTGAAGTCGTCCTGTCCCCTTTGCAGAAAAGCATCCCCAAAGAATGATGTTTCCACCTCCATGCTTCACGGTTGGGATGGTGTTCTTGGGGTTATACTCATCCTTCTTCTTCCTCCAAACACGGCGAGTGGAGTTTAGACCAAAAAGCTCTATTTTTGTCTCATCAGACCACATGACCTTCTCCCATTCCTCCTCTGGACCATCCAGATGGTCATTGGCAAACTTCAGACGGGCCTGGACATGCGCTGGCTTGAGCAGGGGGACCTTGCGTGCGCTGCAGGATTTTAATCCATGACGGCGTAGTGTGTTACTAATGGTTTTCTTTGAGACTGGGGTCCCAGCTCTCTTCAGGTCATTGACCAGGTCCTGCCGTGTAGTTCTGGGCTGATCCCTCACCTTCCTCATGATCATTGATGCCCCACGAGGTGAGATCTTGCATGGTGCCCCAGACCGAGGGAGATTGACGTCATCTTGAACTTCTTCCATTTTTTTATAATTGCACCCACAGTTGTTGCCTTCTCACCAAGCTGCTTGCCTATTGTCCTATAGCCCATCCCAGCCTTGTGCAGGTCTACAATTTTATCCCTGATGTCCTTACACAGCTCTCTGGTCTTGGCCATTGTGGAGAGGTTGGAGTCTGTTTGATTGAGTGTGTGGACAGGTGTCTTTTATACAGGTAACGAGTTCAAACAGGTGCAGGTAATGAGTGGAGAACAGGAGGGCTTCTTAAAGAAAAACTAACAGGTCTGTGAGAGCCGGAATTCTTACTGGTTGGTAGGTGATCAAATACTTATGTCATGCAATTAAATGCAAATAAATTATTTAAAAATCATACAATGTGATTTTCTGGATTTTTGTATTAGATTCCGTCTCTCACAGTTGAAGTGCACCTATGATAAAAATTACAGACCTCTACATGCTTTGTAAGTAGGAAAACCTGCAAAATCGGCAGTGCATCAAATACTTGAGCATTCATTCTGATTGCAACATTCTAAAAGTGTAATTAATAAATCTCATATATGCTATCGCTATATATATATATATATATATATATATATATATATATATATATGTTACTGTAATATATATATATATATATATATATATATATATATATATATATATATATATATATATATATATACTACAGTAACATCAACTAATGAAAATGCTATTGTGTTATTTTGAAATAAATAAAAATAGTATTCTAATTGTACCTTTATAAACACAACCGTATAATAATTTTTGCGATAGCATATATGAGATTTATTAATTACACTTTTAGAATGTTGCAATCAGAATGACTGCTCATTAGCTTGAAGGGGGCCCAACGGTTCTAGTTGTAATTAACAACCGCATACACCTGGCACAAGTAGACCAACAAAATAGTTCATAGCACCTTCATAGCACCTTCATAGTGTCTTCATAGCAGCATTAAAATGTGTTCATAGCAAGTTCATAGCACCTTCATAGCACCTTCATAGCACCTTCATAGCACCTTCATAGTGCCTTCATGGTGTATTTGTAGTGTAATATCGCATCTCTGGAAAAAACAACAGTTGATAGTATTACTTGAAGATGGATCTTTCAGATTGTTCTGAAATAGTTTCTCTAGTTAGAAACAGATAAGATAAGCATTCCTGCAACATTATTGTGTTGAAAGACAATTTGAAATCAAGCTAATTGATTGCACCGAAATTGGCGATTTCAATTTATAGGATCAATATAATTTTCAATAATATAGTACCCAACATCTGATTTGTCCCAAACCTACAGAATTTTCAACAATGATTAAGACGCGAGAAATCAAACTAAATGCTCAAAAGCCACTTACAGACCAAGCCCACACCAAGCCCACACCAAGCCCACACCAACCCCACACCAAGCCCAAACCAACCCCACACCAAGCCCACACCAAGCCCACACCAAACCCCACACCAAGCCCACACCAACCCCACACCAAGCCCACACCAAGCCCACACCAAGCCCAGACCAAGCCCACACCAAGCCCACACCAAGCCCACACCAAGCCCACACCAACCCCACACCAACCCCACACCAAGCCCACACCAAGCCCAGTATACAGTATCAGTTCTCTATGTCTGACAAGTAGTTTGAAGCTGTGGCTAGGAGTATTGTGTCTTCATACTATGTAATGCATTCTCAGGGATTTTTGTGACTAATATTTTCCCCTGTTCAGAGAAATTAGCCATTGAAGTTGTTAGGTTTATGTTCCGTCATACAACCTGATATTACCAGATTCTGAACCCCCCAGCCCCCCTCTCCATGTTAATTCAAGACTGAACTTTTAAACGATAATGATTTCTAAAAGTAGAGTGAACAGTTCAAGTTAGAACAGTTTATTCTATTGCCGTGATGTCACTACAGCCCAAATGAAATTGGCGACCAGTTGCAGTGGTTGGTGCCTTGATGGTGCAGATGATGCTTGCTTTGTTACGTAACATGTGTCCTCTCTGTTTGGCCAAGAAAATGATCTTGCTGGATAACTTCGCATGGATTCCACCTTGACCTCCATGTTTTCATCATCCACAGCATCTGCAAATCCAATCCAATACTCATCATCATGTGTGCAATCAATTAGCTTAATTTCTCAGAGATCTAATTATATTTCGAGAAAATAATGTTGTAGGTATGCTTATCTTATACGTTTCTAATGGCAGAAACCATTTCAGAACAATCTGACATGACATGAAAAGACCCTGGTGTGACGCTCCTTCCTGACAGCGCTGGCATTTGTCTGAGAAAGCGTAGCTGGTGTCTTTAAGCTCATCCACCTGTCAGTGTGTTCTTCCAGCAATTACACATCTGTCAAGTGTCACCCGGGCTCAGCTCTGACCGACAGGGTTATGTCAAGCAGTCAGCCATTACGGATCGAGCCAGCATTGTTTAGAGAAGTAGGTCTATACTATGGAAGAATGAGCATGGGCTAGTGTGACTGTGAGCTAGGGTTAGGTTAGGAAAGAGAAAGGCTCTTGTGTGGATAGATTTTTCCCCCCCTCCTTTTCACCTCATACTTCTCCGATGTAGTTTGGCAGCAGGAGTGTTTTTGTTCACCGTGTCAAGCCCTGTGTTATCCTCATTGTTTAAATCTTAGCCCAGGGCTATGGCTTTTATATGGATGAAGCTGATTTGACCTGTCTTCCATCTGTGAAGTGTGTTATGCAAAGGAAGTTCAGACATACTAGCAAGTATGGTAGAAAGCAGTTCATCTTTTATAACACTACGTTGTCTCCCATGTGCCCTTGTTGATAGTATAAACTGAATGGTCAAAAAGGTTCTGTGATAATGTGGTTTGACCACAAAATATCCATTTGCCATTCTACCAACCCTCTGGTTACAGTTGGAGCGTAGCCATCATCAACTCAGTAGATTCCCAGGGCTAAGACTTAAGCTAGTACAATCTTGACTTTAACAAAAAGAGGCATGTTCATTCACATTGTATAAAACCAATATTGTGCACATTCTTCAACTGAAAAATACATTCTGTGAATTTCAATTATTTCTTCTGAAACTGTTTTTGAAGAACATCTCTCTCGTGGTCTCTAAATATTTCAGTTTATATTCAAACAGTGTCCATTCGCCTGAGAAGAAATCCTATCTGGGATCCTTCTGTATACTCTGTTGTAATGGCTGTTCACATTGTCGTAGCGTTCGCCGTTGAATATTGTATCCCAGGTGCTACTCAGTGTTAAAAGCATTCCAGTCTAGATTGAATCTGGGTCACTTTCCAGCACCGGTCTGTCACACTGCTACATCTCTCAGACTCTGGAAAGCCAGGCACATTGTCAAGTATTAATGAAGAAGATGTCCCTGGAGGGGTGCATGGTGTTTGTCAAACGAAATAACATACATCCAATCGAAAAGGTAGGAATTCATCTTTGAAATCTCTTTTTGATGTGTAGGATGGAACCATATAGCCCCATACTGGAAATAGCACCCTGACGCAGATTCAAAGTAGCTGAGTACTGATGATAAGAATAAGGTTATAATCTTCTGTTAAACAGACGTCACGTTACCTATTCTATCAACTGTTGATATTCCCGGCATTGTGTCGTTTTTGGTTGTCCTTGAATATAACGTAAATGTTGAAAAAAACTATGTTGAAATAAACGAGCAAAACTCCCAAGCAAAACAAGAAGAGTTTGAAGTATGTCAGAGGAAGGGTACAAAATAAATTGTAAAAATAAAGAAAAAGTATGCTAACTGGCAATGTATTTAGGTGGTTGCAGTCCCCAAAGCAATAAGCCATTTGTGGGGGTTTTAGGAGCATTTTTCCCGAATGGCTTTGTTATAATCACAAAAAAATAAATAATGTGTAAAAATACATCCCCAAACCTGTTAATGTAAGAAGCTCTATAATGCTCATAGCTCTATAATGCCAATAGTCTTCAAGTGGGCCTTTTCACAAACCGCTTTTGTCTGGCGTTTTTGTCCCACCTGGCGGTTTTATTTGGATGTCGAAGAAAATTATTCTCAGTCAATTAAATGCCATTTACAATACACATACAGGCTTCTGTGCTGTGTGAGAAAGCCAATGCCATCCAACTTCTCGCTCATTTATGGCAGGGATTTGATCTACCATGGGAAAGCACTGGAGGTGGATCCGCATGTATTTTTCTATGCTAGTGTCTTGCTGAGATTTAAATGAGCCTAAAGATTACTTGAAGGCCTTTAAAAGCAAATTTGAGTGTGTAAAGCCCCTCCTCGAAACCTCAGCCTTATCATTTTAGTAGTGTCTGGGATGGGATATTGCTTTTAGACCCCCCAATAATCTGAAGGCCAGGGGCCACTACACAGACAGAGAGAGAGAGAGAGAGAGAGAGAGAGAGAGAGAGAGAGACACAGAGAGAGAGAGACACAGAGAGAGAGAGAGAGAGAGACAGAGAGACAGAGAGAGAGAGAGAGAGAGAGAGAGAGAGAGAGAGAGAGAGAGAGAGAGACAGAGAGACAGAGAGAGAGAGAGAGAGAGAGGCAGAGAGAGAGAGAGAGAGAGAGAGAGAGAGAGAGAGAGAGAGGCAGAGAGAGAGAGAGAGAGAGAGAAAGAGACAGAGAGACAGTACATCACTGTACATAGCCAATCAAATATATAATAATATGGATATCTATGACAAGGTCAATGGTGGCTAATGTCCTAATAAAGCAGCAGCTATCAAGAGACTTGCATCTGTGGATTTGGTTTGGTGTGTGTGTGTGTGTGTGTGTGTGTGTGTGTGTGTGTGTGTGTGTGTGTGTGTGTGTGTGTGTGTGTGTCTGCTTGCCCTCTCACCTGCCCAACTACAGTATATTGGTATCATATTTGTATTTAGTATTTTACTAGGGTTCCTAGCAGGAGAGATGAAAAATTACATCAAACCAAACAGTGTACATTATTACGTTCCCATATTACAATACTCATTACATTACTAAGAATAGAGTGTGTATAGTGTGTGTATTAGAGTGTGTGTATAGTGTGTGTATAGTGTGTGTATGGTGTGTGTGTATAGTGTGTGTATAGTGTGTGTATAGTGTGTGTATAGTGTGTGTATGGTGTGTGTATTAGAGTGTGAATAGTGTGTGTATTTGAGTGTGTATGGTGTGTGTATGGTGTGTGTATAGAGTGTGTATGGTGTGTGTATAGAGTGTGTATAGTGTGTGTATAGTGTGTGTATGTTGTGTGTTTAGTGTGTGTATAGTGTGTGTATAGTGTGTGTATAGTGTGTGTATAGTGTGTGTATAGTGTGTGTATAGTGTGTGTATAGAGTGTGTATAGTGTGTGTATAGTGTGTGTATTAGAGTGTGTGTATAGTGTGTGTATGGTGTGTGTATGGTGTGTGTATAGTATGTGTATAGAGTGTGTATAGTGTGTGTATAGAGTGTGTATAGTGTGTGTATAGTGTGTGTATGGTGTGTGTATAGTGTGTGTATGGTGTGTGTATAGTGTGTGTGTATAGTGTTTGTATAGTGTGTGTATAGTGTGTGTATAGTGTGTGTATAGTGTGTGTATAGTGTGTGTATAGAATGTGTATAGTGTGTGTATAGTGTGTGTATTAGAGTGTGTGTATAGTGTGTGTATAGTGTGTGTATAGTGTGTGTATAGTGTGTGTAGAGTGTGTGTTTTAGAGTGTGTGTATAGTGTGTGTTTTAGAGTGTGTGTGAGTGTGTATAGTGTGTGTATAGTGTGTGTATTAGAGTGTGTGTAACGTGTGTGTATGGTGTGTGTATGGTGTGTGTATAGTGTGTGTATAGTGTGTGTATAGCGTGTGTATAGTGTGTGTATAGTGTGTGTATAGTGTGTGTATAGTGTGTGTATAGAGTGTGTATGGTGTGTGTATGGTGTGTGTATAGTATGTGTATAGTGTGTGTATAGTGTGTGTATAGAGTGTGTATAGTGTGTGTATAGTGTGTGTATAGTGTGTGTATGGTGTGTGTATAGTGTGTGTATAGAGTGTGTATAGTGTGTGTATAGTGTGTGTATTAGAGTGTGTGTATAGTGTGTGTATAGTGTATGTATAGTGTGTGTATAGTGTGTGTGTATAGTGTGTGTATAGTGTGTGTATAGTGTGTGTATAGTGTGTGTATAGTGTGTGTATAGTGTGTGTATGGTGTGTGTATAGTGTGTGTATAGAGTGTGTATAGTGTGTGTATAGTGTGTGTATTAGAGTGTGTGTATAGTGTGTGTATAGTGTGTGTATGGTGTGTGTGTATAGTGTGTGTATAGTGTGTGTAAAGTGTGTGTATGGTGTGTGTATAGTGTGTATATAGTGTGTGTATAGTGTGTGTATAGTGTTAGTATGGTGTGTGTATAGTGTGTATATAGTGTGTGTAAAGTGTGTGTATGGTGTGTGTATAGTGTGTGTATAGTGTGTGTATAGTGTGTGTATAGTGTGTGTATAGTGTGTGTATAGAGTGTGTATAGTGTGTGTATAGAGTGTGTATAGTGTGTGTATAGTGTGTGTATTAGAGTGTGTGTATAGTGTGTGTATAGTGTGTGTATAGTGTGTGTATAGTGTGTGTATAGCGTGTGTATAGTGTGTGTATAGTGTGTGTATAGTGTGTGTAGAGTGTGTGTTTTAGAGTGTGTGTGAGTGTGTATAGTGTGTGTATAGTGTGTGTATTAGAGTGTGTGTAGCGTATGTGTATGGTGTGTGTATGGTGTGTGTATAGTGTGTGTATAGTGTGTGTATAGCGTGTGTATTAGAGTGTGTGTATAGTGTGTGTATAGTGTGTGTATAGTGTGTGTTTTAGAGTGTGTGTATAGTGTGTGTTTTAGAGTGTGTGTGAGTGTGTATAGTGTGTGTATAGTGTGTGTATTAGAGTGTGTGTAACGTGTGTGTATGGTGTGTGTATGGTGTGTGTATAGTGTGTGTATAGTGTGTGTATAGTGTGTGTATAGTGTGTGTATAGTGTGTGTATAGAGTGTGTATGGTGTGTGTATGGTGTGTGTATAGTATGTGTATAGTGTTTGTATAGTGTGTGTATAGAGTGTGTATAGTGTGTGTATAGTGTGTGTATAGTGTGTGTATGGTGTGTGTATAGTGTGGTTATAGAGTGTGTATAGTGTGTGTATAGTGTGTGTATTAGAGTGTGTGTATAGTGTGTGTATAGTGTGTGAATGGTGTGTGTGTATAGTGTGTGTATAGTGTGTGTAAAGTGTGTGTATGGTGTGTGTATAGTGTGTATATAGTGTGTGTATAGTGTGTGTAAGGTGTGTGTATGGTGTGTGTATAGTGTGTGTATAGTGTGTGTATAGTGTGTGTATAGTGTGTGTATAGTGTGTGTATAGTGTGTGTATAGCGTGTGTATAGTGTGTGTATAGTGTGTGTATAGTGTGTGTAGAGTGTGTGTTTTAGAGTGTGTGTGAGTGTGTATAGTGTGTGTATAGTGTGTGTATTAGAGTGTGTGTAACGTGTGTGTATGGTGTGTGTATGGTGTGTGTATAGTGTGTGTATAGTGTGTGTATAGCGTGTGTATAGTGTGTGTATAGTGTGTGTATAGTGTGTGTTTTAGAGTGTGTGTATAGTGTGTGTTTTAGAGTGTGTGTGAGTGTGTATAGTGTGTATAGAGTGTGTATAGTGTGTGTATAGAGTGTGTATGGTGTGTGTATGGTGTGTGTATATTATGTGTATAGTGTGTGTATAGTGTGTGTATAGAGTGTGTATAGTGTGTGTATAGTGTGTGTATAGTGTGTGTATGGTGTGTGTATAGTGTGTGTATAGTGTGTGTATTAGAGTGTGTGTATAGTGTGTGTATAGTGTGTGTATAGTGTGTGTATGGTGTGTGTGTATAGTGTGTGTAAAGTGTGTGTAAAGTGTGTGTATGGTGTGTGTATAGTGTGTATATAGTGTGTGTATAGTGTGTGTATAGTGTTAGTATGGTGTGTGTATAGTGTGTATATAGTGTGTGTAAAGTGTGTGTATGGTGTGTGTATAGTGTGTGTATAGTGTGTGTATAGTGTGTGTATAGTGTGTGTATAGTGTGTGTATAGAGTGTGTATAGTGTGTGTATAGAGTGTGTATAGTGTGTGTATAGTGTGTGTATAGTGTGTGTATTAGAGTGTGTGTATAGTGTGTGTATAGTGTGTGTATAGCGTGTGTATAGCGTGTGTATAGCGTGTGTATAGTGTGTGTATAGTGTGTGTATAGTGTGTGTAGAGTGTGTGTTTTAGAGTGTGTGTGAGTGTGTATAGTGTGTGTATAGAGTGTATATTAGAGTGTGTGTAACGTGTGTGTATGGTGTGTGTATGGTGTGTGTATAGTGTGTGTATAGTGTGTGTATAGCGTGTGTATTAGAGTATGTGTATAGTGTGTGTATAGTGTGTGTATAGTGTGTGTATAGTGTGTGTAGAGTGTGTGTTTTAGAGTGTGTGTATAGTGTGTGTTTTAGAATGTGTGTGAGTGTGTATAGTGTGTGTATAGTGTGTGTATTAGAGTGTGTGTAACGTGTGTGTATGGTGTGTGTATGGTGTGTGTATAGTGTGTGTATAGTGTGTGTATAGCGTGTGTATAGTGTGTGTATAGTGTGTGTATAGTGTGTGTATAGTGTGTGTATAGAGTGTGTATGGTGTGTGTATGGTGTGTGTATAGTATGTGTATAGTGTTTGTATAGTGTGTGTATAGAGTGTGTATAGTGTGTGTATAGTGTGTGTATAGTGTGTGTATGGTGTGTGTATAGTGTGGTTATAGAGTGTGTATAGTGTGTGTACAGTGTGTGTATTAGAGTGTGTGTATAGTGTGTGTATAGTGTGTGTATGGTGTGTGTATAGTGTGTATATAGTGTGTGTATAGTGTGTGTAAAGTGTGTGTATGGTGTGTGTATAGTGTGTGTATAGTGTGTGTATAGTGTGTGTATAGTGTGTGTATAGAGTGTGTATAGTGTGTGTATAGAGTGTGTATAGTGTGTGTATTAGAGTGTGTGTATTAGAGTGTGTTTATAGTGTGTGTATAGTGTGTGTATAGTGTGTGTATATCGTGTGTATAGTGTGTGTATAGTGTGTGTATAGTGTGTGTATAGTGTGTGTATAGTGTGTGTATAGTGTGTGTATAGTGTGTGTATAGAGTGTGTATAGTGTGTGTATAGAGTGTGTATAGTGTGTGTATTAGAGTGTGTGTATTAGAGTGTGTTTATAGTGTGTGTATAGTGTGTGTATAGTGTGTGTATAGCGTGTGTATAGTGTGTGTATAGTGTGTGTATAGTGTGTGTATAGTGTGTGTATAGAGTGTGTATGGTGTGTGTATGGTGTGTGTATAGTATGTGTATAGTGTTTGTATAGTGTGTGTATAGAGTGTGTATAGTGTGTGTATAGTGTGTGTATAGTGTGTGTATGGTGTGTGTATAGTGTGGTTATAGAGTGTGTATAGTGTGTGTACAGTGTGTGTATTAGAGTGTGTGTATAGTGTGTGTATAGTGTGTGTATGGTGTGTGTATAGTGTGTATATAGTGTGTGTATAGTGTGTGTAAAGTGTGTGTATGGTGTGTGTATAGTGTGTGTATAGTGTGTGTATAGTGTGTGTATAGTGTGTGTATAGAGTGTGTATAGTGTGTGTATAGAGTGTGTATAGTGTGTGTATTAGAGTGTGTGTATTAGAGTGTGTTTATAGTGTGTGTATAGTGTGTGTATAGTGTGTGTATAGCGTGTGTATAGTGTGTGTATAGTGTGTGTATAGTGTGTGTATAGTGTGTGTAGAGTGTGTGTTTTAGAGTGTGTGTGAGTGTGTATAGTGTGTGTATAGTGTGTGTATTAGAGTGTGTGTAACGTGTGTGTATGGTGTGTGTATGGTGTGTGTATAGTGTGTGTATAGTGTGTGTATAGCGTGTGTATAGTGTGTGTATAGTGTGTGTATAGTGTGTGTATAGTGTGTGTTTTAGAGTGTGTGTATAGTGTGTGTTTTAGAGTGTGTGTGAGTGTGTATAGTGTGTTTTAGAGTGTGTGTATAGTGTGTGTATAGTGTGTGTATAGTTAGTGTATTGAGTGTGTATAGTGTGTGTTTTAGAGTGTGTATAGAGTGTGTATAGTGTGTGTATAGTGTGTGTATAGAGTGTGTATAGTGTGTGTAGAGTGTGTGTAGAGTGTGTGTATAGTGTGTGTATAGTGTGTGTATAGTGTGTGTATAGAGTGTGTATAGTGTGTGTTTTAGAGTGTGTATAGAGTGTGTATAGTGTGTGTATAGTGTGTGTATAGTGTGTGTATAGTGTGTGTATAGTGTGTGTATAGTGTGTATAGTGTGTGTATAGTGTGTGTATGGTGTGCGTATAGTGTGTGTATAGTGTGTGTAAAGTGTGTGTAAAGTGTGTGTATAGTGTGTGTATAGTGTGTGTATAGTGTGTGTATAAAGTGTGTATAGTGTGTGTATACTGTGTGTATGGTGTGTGTATAGTGTGTGTATAGTGTGTGTAACGTGTGTGTATGGTGTGTGTAGAGTGAATGTTTTAGAGTGTGTGTGAGTGTGTATAGAGTGTGTATAGAGTGTGTATAGAGTGTGTATAGTGTGTGTGTAGTGTGTGTATAGTGTGTGTATAGTGTGTGTATAGTGTTTGTATAGAGTGTGTATAGAGTGTGTAGAGTGTGTATAGTGTGTGTATAGTGTGTGTATAGTGTTTGTATAGTGTGTGTAGAGTGAATGTTTTAGAGTGTGTGTATAGTGTGTGTTTTAGAGTGTGTAGTGTGTGTATAGTGTGTGTATAGTTTGTGTATAGTGTGTGTATAGTGTATATATAGTGTGTGTATAGTGTGTTTATAGTGTGTGTATAGTGTGTGTATAGTATGTGTATAGTGTGTGTATAGTGTGTGTATAGAGTGTGTATAGTGTGTGTATAGTGTGTGTATAGTGTGTGTATAGTGTGTGTATAGTGTGTGTGTAGAGTGTGTATAGTGTGTGTTTTAGAGTGTGTAGTGTGTGTATAGTGTGTGTATAGTGTGTGTATAGTGTGTGTATAGTGTATTTATAGTGTGTGTATAGTGTGTTTATAGTGTGTGTATAGTGTGTGTATAGTGTGTGTATAGTGTGTGTATAGAGTGTGTATAGTGTGTGTATAGTGTGTGTTTTAGAGTGTGTATAGTGTGTGTGAGTGTGTGTATATAGTGTGTATAGTGTGTGTATAGTGTGTGTATATAGTGTGTATAGTGTGTGTATAGTGTGTGTATAGTGTGTGTATAGTGTGTGTATAGAGTGTGTATAGTGTGTGTTTTAGAGTGTGTATAGAGTGTGTATAGTGTGTGTATAGTGTGTTTATAGTGTGTGTATAGTGTGTGTGTAGTGTGTGTGTAGAGTGTGTATAGTGTGTGTATAGTGTGTGTATAGAGTGTGTATAGTGTGTGTTATAGAGTGTGTATAGTGTGTGTATAGTGTGTGTATAGTGTGTGTATAGTGTGTGTATAGTGTGTGTATAGTGTGTGTATAGTGTGTGTATAGAGTGTGTATAGTGTGTATATAGTGTGTATAGAGTTTGTATAGAGTGTGTATAGAGTGTGTATAGTGTGTGTATAGTGTGTGTATAGTGTGTGTATAGTGTGTGTATAGAGTGTGTATAGTGTGTATAGAGTGTATAGTGTGTGTATAGTGTGTGTATAGTGTGTGTATAGAGTGTGTATAGAGTGTGTATAGTGTGTATAGTGTGTGTTTTAGAGTGTGTATAGTGTGTGTAGAGTGAATGTTTTAGAGTGTGTGTATAGTGTGTGTTTTAGATTGTGTAGTGTGTGTATAGTGTGTGTATAGTGTGTGTATAGTGTGTGTATAGTGTATTTATAGTGTGTGTATAGTGTGTTTATAGTGTGTGTATAGTGTGTGTATAGTGTGTGTATAGTGTGTGTATAGTGTGTGTATAGAGTGTGTATAGTGAGTGACTAGTGTGTGTATAGTGTGTGTATAGTGTGTGTGTAGTGTGTGTGTAGAGTGTGTATAGTGTGTGTTTTAGAGTGTGTAGTGTGTGTATAGTGTGTGTATAGTGTGTGTATAGTGTGTGTATAGTGTATTTATAGTGTGTGTATAGTGTGTTTATAGTGTGTGTATAGTGTGTGTGTAGTGTGTGTATAGTGTGTGTATAGAGTGTGTATAGTGTGTGTATAGTGTGTGTTTTAGAGTGTGTGAGTGTGTGTATAGAGTGTGTATAGTGTGTGTATAGTGTGTGTATATAGTGTGTATAGTGTGTGTATAGTGTGTGTACAGTGTGTGTATAGTGTGTGTATAGAGTGTGTATAGTGTGTGTTTTAGAGTGTGTATAGAGTGTGTATAGTGTGTGTATAGTGTGTGTATAGTGTGTGTATAGTGTGTGTGTAGTGTGTGTGTAGAGTGTGTATTGTGTGTGTATAGTGTGTGTATAGTGTGTGTATAGAGTGTGTATAGTGTGTGTTATAGAGTGTGTATAGTGTGTGTATAGTGTGTGTATAGTGTGTGTATAGTGTGTGTATAGTGTGTGTATAGTGTGTGTATAGTGTGTGTATAGAGTGTGTATATAGTGTGTATAGAGTTTGTATAGAGTGTGTATAATGTGTGTATAGTGTGTGTATAGTGTGTATAGTGTGTGTTTTAGAGTGTGTATAGTGTGTGTATAGTGTGTGTATAGCGTGTGTATAGTGTGTGTATAGTGTGTGTAGAGTGTGTGTATAGTGTGTTTATAGTGTGTGTAGAGTGTGTGTATAGTGTGTGTAGAGTGAATGTTTTAGAGTGTGTGTATAGTGTGTGTTTTAGTGTGTGTGTGAGTGTGTATAGTGTGTGTATAGTGTGTGTATAGTGTGTGTATAGTGTGTGTATAGTGTTTGTATAGTGTGTGTATAGTGTGTGTATAGAGTGTGTATAGTGTGTGTTTTAGAGTGTGTATAGTGTGTGCATAGTGTGTGTATAGTGTGTGTATAGTGTGTGTATAGTGTGTGTTTTAGAGTGTGTATAGTGTGTGTGAGTGTGTGTATAGAGTGTGTATAGTGTGTGTATAGTGTGTGTATAGAGTGTGTATAGTGTGTGTATAGTGTGTGTATAGTGTGTGTATAGTGTGTGTATAGAGTGTGTATAGTGTGTGTTTTAGAGTGTGTATAGAGTGTGTATAGTGTGTGTATAGTGTGTGTATAGTGTGTGTATAGTGTGTGTATAGTGTGTGTATAGTGTGTGTATAGTGTTTGTATAGTGTGTGTATAGTGTGTGTATAGAGTGTGTATAGTGTGTGTTTTAGAGTGTGTATAGTGTGTGTATAGTGTGTGTATAGTGTGTGTATAGTGTGTGTTTTAGAGTGTGTATAGTGTGTGTGAGTGTGTGTATAGAGTGTGTATAGTGTGTGTATAGTGTGTGTATAGAGTGTGTATAGTGTGTGTATAGTGTGTGTATAGTGTGTGTATAGAGTGTGTATAGTGTGTGTATAGTGTGTGTATAGTGTGTGTATAGCGTGTGTATAGTGTGTGTGTTTTAGAGTGTGTATAGTGTGTGTATAGTGTGTGTATAGTGTGTTTATAGTGTGTGTATAGTGTGTGTATAGTGTGTGTATAGAGAGTGTATAGTGTGTATAGAGTGTGTATAGTGTGTGTATAGCGTGTGTATAGTGTGTGAATAGTGTGTGTATAGAGTGTGTATAGTGTGTTTATAGTGTGTGTAGAGTGTGTGTATAGTGTGTGTTTTAGAGTGTGTATAGTGTGTGTATAGTGTGTGTATAGCGTGTGTATAGTGTGTGTTTTAGAGTGTGTATAGTGTGTTTATAGTGTGTGTATAGTGTGTTTATAGTGTGTGTATAGTGTGTGTATAGAGAGTGTATAGTGTGTATAGAGTGTGTATAGTGTGTGTATAGTGTATGTATAGTGTGTGTATAGTGTGTATAGTGTGTGTATAGTGTGTTTATAGTGTGTGTATAGTGTGTGTATATTGTGTGTATAGAGTGTGTATAGTGTGTGTATAGTGTGTGTTTTAGAGTGTGTATAGTGTGTGTGAGTGTGTGTATAGAGTGTGTATAGTGTGTGTATAGTGTGTGTATAGAGTGCGTATAGTGTGTGTATAGTGTGTGTATAGTGTGTGTATAGTGTGTGTATAGAGTGTGTATAGAGTGTGTATAGTGTGTATAGTGTGTGTATAGTGTGTGTATAGTGTGTGTATAGAGTTTGTATAGTGTGTGTATAGTGTGTGTATAGTGTGTGTATAGTGTGTGTATAGTGTGTGTATAGTGTGTGTATAGTGTGTGTATAGAGTGTGTATAGTGTGTATATAGTGTGTGTATAGTGTGTGTATAGTGTGTATAGTGTGTATTGTGTGTGTTTAGAGGGTGTATAGAGTGTGTATAGTGTGTGTGAGTGTGTGTATAGAGTGTGTATAGAGTGTGTATAGTGTGTGTTAAGAGTGTGTGTATAGTGTGTGTATAGAGTGTGTATAATGTGTGTATATTGTGTGTATAGTGTGTGTATAGTGTGTGTATAGTGTGTGTTTTGGAGTGTGTATAGTGTGTGTATAGTGTGTGTATAGTGTGTGTATAGTGTGTGTTTTGGAGTGTGTATAGTGTGTGTATAGTGTGTGTATAGTGTGTATAGTGTGTGTATAGTGTGTGTATAGTGTTTGTATGTTGTGTGTTTAGTGTGTGTATAGTTTGTGTGTAGTGTGTGTATAGTGTGTATAGTGTGTGTATAGTGTGTGTATAGTGTGTGTTTTGGAGTGTGTATAGTGTGTGTATAGTGTGTGTATATTGTGTGTATAGTGTGTGTTTTGGAGTGTGTATAGTGTGTGTATAGTGTGTGTATAGTGTGTGTATAGTGTGTATAGTGTGTGTATAGTGTGTATAGTGTGTGTATAGTGTGTGTATAGTGTGTGTTTTGGAGTGTGTATAGTGTGTGTATAGTGTGTGTATAGTGTGTGTATAGTGTGTGTTTTGGAGTGTGTATAGTGTGTGTATAGTGTGTGTATAGTGTGTGTATAGTGTGTATAGTGTGTGTATAGTGTGTGTATAGTGTGTGTATGTTGTGTGTTTAGTGTGTGTATAGTTTGTGTGTAGTGTGTGTATAGTGTGTGTATAGTGTGTGTATAGTGTGTGTATAGTGTGTGTATGTTGTGTGATTAGTGTGTGTATAGTGTGTGTATAGTGTGTTTATAGTGTGTGTATAGTGTGTGTGTAGTGTGTGTATAGTGTGTGTATAGTGTGTGTTTAGTGTGTGTATAGTGTGTGTATAGTGTGTGTATAGTATGTGTATATTGTGTGTATAGTGTGTGTATAGTGTGTAAAGTGTGTGTATAGTGTGTGTATAGTGTGTGTATAGTGTGTGTATAGTGTGTGTATAGTGTGTGTATGTTGTGTGTTTAGTGTGTGTATAGTGTGTGTATAGTGTGTGTATAGTGTGTGTATGTTGTGTGTTTAGTGTGTGTATAGTGTGTGTATAGTGTGTTTATAGTGTGTGTATAGTGTGTTTATAGTGTGTGTATAGTGTGTGTATAGTGTGTGTATAGTGTGTGTATAGTGTGTGTATAGTGTGTGTATAGTGTGTGTATGGTGTGTATAGTGTGTGTATAGTGTGTGTATAGTGTGTGTATGGTGTGTATAGAGTGTGTATAGTGTGTGTATAGTGTGTGTATAGTGTGTGTATAGTGTGTATAGTGTATGTAAGTGTGTGTATAGTGTGTGTATGTTGTGTGTATAGTGTGTGTATAGTGTGTGTATGGTGTGTATAGTGTGTGTATAGTGTGTGTATAGTGTGTGTATAGTGTGTGTATAGTGTGTATAGTGTGTGTATAGTGTGTGTATAGTGTGTATAGTGTATGTAAAGTGTGTGTATAGTGTGTGTATGTTGTGTGTATAGTGTGTGTATAGTGTGTTTATAGTGTGTGTATAGAGTGTGTATAGTGTGTGTATAGTGTGTGTATGTGTGTGTATAGTGTGTGTATAGTGTGTGTATAGTGTGTGTATAGTGTGTGTATAGTGTGTGTATAGTGTGTGTATGTGTGTGTTTAGTGTGTGTATAGTTGTGTGTAGTGTGTGTATAGTGTGTGTATAGTGTGTGTATAGTGTGTGTTTAGTGTGTGTATAGTTGTGTGTAGTGTGTGTATAGTGTGTGTATAGTGTGTGTATAGTGTGTGTATAGTGTGTGTATAGTGTGTGTATGTTGTGTGTTTAGTGTGTGTATAGTGTGTGTATAGTGTGTGTATAGTGTGTGTATAGTGTGTGTGTAGTGTGTGTATAGTGTGTGTATAGTGTGTGTATAGTGTGTGTATAGTGTGTGTGTAGTGTGTGTAGTGTGTGTATAGTGTGTGTATAGTGTGTGTATAGTGTGTGTATAGTGTGTGTATAGTGTGTGTATAGTGTGTGTATGTTGTGTGTTTAGTGTGTGTATAGTGTGTGTATAGTGTGTGTATAGTGTGTGTATAGTGTGTGTATAGTGTGTGTATAGTGTGTGTAGTGTGTGTATAGTGTGTGTATAGTGTGTGTATAGTGTGTGTATAGTGTGTGTATAGTGTGTGTATGTGTGTGTATAGTGTGTGTATAGTGTGTGTATAGTGTGTGTATAGTGTGTGTATAGTGTGTGTATGTTGTGTGTTTAGTGTGTGTATAGTGTGTGTATAGTGTGTGTATAGTGTGTTTATAGTGTGTGTATAGTGTGTGTATAGTGTGTGTATAGTGTGTGTATAGTGTGTGTATAGTGTGTGTATGGTGTGTATAGTGTGTGTATAGTGTGTGTATAGTGTGTGTATGGTGTGTATAGTGTGTGTATAGTGTGTGTATAGTGTGTGTATAGTGTGTGTATAGTGTGTGTATAGTGTGTATAGTGTGTGTATAGTGTGTGTATAGTGTGTGTATGTTGTGTATAGTGTGTGTATAGTGTGTGTATGGTGTGTATAGTGTGTGTATAGTGTGTGTATAGTGTGTGTATAGTGTGTGTATAGTGTGTATAGTGTGTGTATAGTGTGTGTATAGTGTGTGTATGTAGTGTGTGTATAGTGTGTGTATGTTGTGTGTATAGTGTGTGTATAGTGTGTGTATAGTGTGTGTATAGTGTGTGTATAGTGTGTGTATAGTGTGTGTATGTTGTGTGTATAGTGTGTGTATAGTGTGTGTATAGTGTGTGTATAGTGTGTGTATAGTGTGTGTATAGTGTGTGTATAGTGTGTGTATAGTGTGTGTATGTTGTGTGTTTAGTGTGTGTATAGTGTGTGTATAGTGTGTATAGTGTGTGTATAGTGTGTGTATAGTGTGTGTATAGTGTGTGTATAGTGTGTGTATGTGTGTGTATAGTGTGTGTATAGTGTGTGTATAGTGTGTGTATAGTGTGTGTATAGTGTGTGTATAGTGTGTGTATAGTGTGTGTATAGTGTGTGTGTAGTGTGTGTATAGTGTGTGTATAGTGTGTGTATAGTGTGTGTATAGTGTGTGTATAGTGTGTGTATAGTGTGTGTATAGTGTGTGTATAGTGTGTGTATAGTGTGTGTATAGTGTGTGTATAGTGTGTGTATAGTGTGTGTATGTTGTGTGTTTAGTGTGTGTATAGTGTGTGTATAGTGTGTGTATAGTGTGTGTATAGTGTGTGTATAGTGTGTGTATAGTGTGTGTAGTGTGTGTATAGTGTGTGTATAGTGTGTGTATAGTGTGTGTATGTTGTGTGTTTAGTGTGTGTATAGTGTGTGTATAGTGTGTGTATAGTGTGTGTATAGTGTGTGTATAGTGTGTGTATGTGTGTGTTTAGTGTGTGTATAGTGTGTGTATAGTGTGTGTATAGTGTGTGTATAGTGTGTGTATAGTGTGTGTATAGTGTGTGTATAGTGTGTGTATAGTGTGTGTATAGTGTGTGTATAGTGTGTGTATAGTGTGTGTATAGTGTGTGTATAGTGTGTGTATGGTGTGTATAGTGTGTGTATAGTGTGTGTATGGTGTGTGTATAGTGTGTGTATAGTGTGTGTATAGTGTGTGTATAGTGTGTGTATAGTGTGTGTATAGTGTGTGTATAGTGTGTATAGTGTGTGTATAGTGTGTGTATAGTGTGTATAGTGTGTGTATAGTGTGTGTATAGTGTGTGTATGTGTGTGTATAGTGTGTGTATAGTGTGTGTATGGTGTGTATAGTGTGTGTATAGTGTGTGTATAGTGTGTGTATAGTGTGTGTATAGTGTGTATAGTGTGTGTATAGTGTGTGTATAGTGTGTGTATAGTGTGTATAGTGTGTGTATAGTGTGTGTATAGTGTGTGTATGTTGTGTGTTTAGTGTGTGTATAGTGTGTGTAGTGTGTGTATAGTGTGTGTATAGTGTGTGTATAGTGTGTGTATAGTGTGTGTATAGTGTGTGTATAGTGTGTGTTTAGTGTGTGTATAGTGTGTGTATAGTGTGTGTATAGTGTGTGTATAGTGTGTGTATAGTGTGTGTATAGTGTGTGTATAGTGTGTGTATAGTGTGTGTATAGTGTGTGTATAGTGTGTGTATAGTGTGTGTATAGTGTGTGTATAGTGTGTGTATAGTGTGTGTATAGTGTGTGTATAGTGTGTGTATAGTGTGTGTATGTTGTGTGTTTAGTGTGTGTATAGTGTGTGTACAGTGTG